>KZ062200.1:19438-135484 GCA_002091835.1 Anopheles maculatus
ACAAAAACGCTTCTTCCTGAAGAGCTTAGGCTTAGGCCCGGGGGTTTGGACGAACCTTCCAGCCCACGAGGAAGCGATGCAAATCGTGCTGTCATCAGCAGCACTCGAACCAGCCCGCTACACACTTCGCTACCTCGTTAACGTACCCAGCGATGATTGTGTGCTTATAGTGCCGGCGGGTTGGACTGGTTGGAGGTCTCTCGACTTAACCCGGATGCCACCCACACTTTCCGCATTATGAGTAGCGCTGTTGGGGGTTTTACTTCACCAGTATCATAAATCAAATCGTTCGAAATTTATTCCCCTCGAAAGAAGATTTACGGCCAATCGCTCCCAGCTGTCACCGGCCTCCGGAATTCACGGTGGCGCTGTTTCGAGCTTCAAACAACAACGGTCAACCGTACGCCAAACTAACCGCATCTGCATTGGCATCTATTGGCGAGGACTTAGTTTGCAGCGAGGCGTTTTCAATGAAAGTTTGGCCATCGACTCATGCACGGAGCATGCCACGCGCCACGGGCACATCCAACCAGGAAGTGTAAACGTCGAAAAATGGATTTAAATTGCCTCGTGTACTATCCTGAGACTCTAAGAATGGAAAAATCTTTCCCGAATGATAAACTTTTAGCCTGCCAAACTAACGTACCTCTGCATCTGCACTTAGCAAAACGAACTCCGATCACAAGACAAGCTCTAAAGTTGCATTATATTTTTTTAGAGTTATTTTATTCGACTTGCTCTCGCACCATAAAACGGCCGGGGCTGCGGGCGAAAAGTCAAAACTCGTAACAACCGAAAACCGAACACCGAGCAGTGTCATCTGCATTGGTGCGCGTGCTGTCCCTCACCATGCGCCATTTGCAAACAAAGTGATTGGTGCGCGCCTCAATTCGTCCTGTCGCGCGAATAAAGCAAATCGACCGTAAGCCCGTTGGGCAGACGGTGCCTGTCGACGGCATGATAAATCTGTTCGCAACATTTACAAACTTCCAACCCATTGGATGTCCAACCCATTCACCGCTTCGACGCGCGACGACATCGGGCGGTGGGCAACGGTGTTGCAAAAAATACGCTCAAACTCATCCATTCAACACTTCCAGGACTTTGCTTTCTAACTGGCCAGGGAACACGAACGGAGTAAATTGGAAAAGTTTTTCATCAATTTCTACTACTACTGCAGGGGGCCTTTGTGATTACCCTCTCTCGCTCTGAGTAGGCTAATATCGCACCAAAATCCTTCCAAAGTGTGAGTGTGTCCTTGGGGAGTTTAGTTGGATCCGAATGAGGGATAGCATAAAGCGGCTAAAGAGTCAAAAAAACTCATTACTTTATCGATGGATTACAGTGGCAGAAGAGCTGAGCCCCAAAATGGAGGAATGCTAATAATCGACAATTGGCTGTACAGCAGACGGATAAGCGAAAACTTTCCCAAATGTCCTGTGACTAGTGATGATGTGATTGTAACGAGACGCCCAATTGTGGAATGTGTCCGATTGGAGCGTTAAAAATCCCAACAAACAGGACCGGAATTTTTGGAGAAGGATTGTTGGCGTGTGCTCCATTGAATTAACATAAGTGTATGCAAATTAATTATTGCACAATATCGAACCATAGCGAAACGATCCACAATGGCACTTGGAAATGTTGCAAATTGTATCAAAGATACCATCGACCGATATAAAAATATTTCAATTATTTTCACAGCTGAGTACGCTTTGCTACTCAGAGAGGCCAAACCAAATCATTTCATGCACTGTTAAAACACGTCCTGTTATGATAGGGCTGTAAATTATCTGCATCGTTTGTTGATAGTTTTTGTAAATCTATCGCATACGGTAACATTGTTGCCAGTAAGCAACAATGATTCTTCAACACTTGCACAGCAACCATCCGGCTCAACTGTCCACAAAATGATACGTACACTCTGCGCTGTCAGTGATGAAAAATGGATTCAAGGACCGCACACCCTACCAGGAGTAGAGAAATTGCATAATTGACCAATAGTATTTTATGTCAGCAACCAAAACAATGTCATGTTTTTTTGTGCAGTGTCTCGAAAAGCCGCCATAACTTATGGGAACACACACATTTGGTTATAGTTAGAATGCGTAAGCTCCAAAAACATTGCTACATTAATTATGGGCAACTGAGCGATCCAGAGTACCCGAAGCTAGCCAAGGATCTGGTACGTGAAAATTGCGTCAAATTTGCATATAAAAACTCTTCCAACACATTAAGCCATAACCGTGCGAGCTATCATTATAGCTAGCTAATGAATACTTGGCATAGTTTGTATTCAAGAAGCACATCATCTCTTTTTTTCTCTGTTCCAAATGCTTTCGGATGACCCATTTTTCGCCACCACTAAACGTCATCAGCCGGCATTGATTTGATTATTGGTCGAGCTGCAAACCGCTTTAACTCGAATATCAATTAAAATAACAATTTAACCTGTCCTTCTTTCCGATAGATATCTGCCACTTATTTCTGGCGCTTGCCATCTGCTCGGTTCACCAAACAGCAGCCGGGCCATAGCAAATCTTCGGATCAGATGAAATAATTAATGATCACCAACCGCACACACCGGTCCCGCTACGTCACCATTACCCGCTGGCAGACAAAAACCCCATCCATTCATTAAATCGTCCGTTTAACAGCTCACTCAATTAGTGCAACGAAGGGAAAATCCTTGATTTGCTAGGATAAATGACACTGGCTTTACAAATTCCAGTTTTGCTGGACGACACCTTGCCATTGGCACAGGGCGAGTAATGGCGTACGTTGCCATTCGTTGCCGTACCGTAGCGTCCCTGAAATCTACACTAATTTCTCACCTTTCATTTTCGCTGAAGTTGCCAGAGCATGGAAAAAGAGCACCACGTGACGGGCAGCGTCGTGATACTGAGAATGAAACATCAGCCGCACTACACTAGACTGCGCTACGGAGAAGAATTTCAACCGAAAGGTTAACCGACCGGCAACTGTGAACGGGGATTGAGGCTAGCTTTGGTTTCGTGATACTCGGCAATGGGAAGACTTCGGACATCAGCTGGGGGTGATCGTGACGGGGAACGGTTGACGTCTGACAACCGGTTGACCCCGTACGGGTGGTAAAGTTTGAATGAAGCACACAAGCGACAGCGTTCAATAATTCAACGCCGAAGTAGCATGATTTATGCAGTGAATGGTAGGAAAAACCTTCCACGAAACCCTCTAAAATAATGTTGACGTTTTGCGGTTCGATATTTGGCTCTTTACTGCTTTTTGGGGCAGTAGAATTTCCTTTGACCCAACCGAACGAAATGGGTTCGCGCACAAGAGGCAAATATGTTTATTTTGCAAAAGGGCAATGTCTTCCATTCAACAAACCTAGTCAAACTTTCGGCAAAGGTTAGCCGGTGCTTTTGAAATCTGTATTATTTACTTTACTTTACTGTTTTATTTATTTTAACTGTGTGGAGATGTGGACTTCAGCATTGAGTATACTACATCTAGAGGATAATCTTCATATAGTTGTAAATAAATCAAACTGAGGGCACACCATGTTACAGGCATCCATATGAAATCGGATAAATGAATAATTAAATTCAATTAATTTTAACCTCCGCTCGTTCATGACCACAGCCAACTAACCAGGATAAGGGGACAGGGGATAATTTGCACACAGAGGGTTGTCTCCATTGTCTGGATATTAAATTGATACCGGCAGCAGTTAGAAAGTCGGCTGTGGTCTACATCTTGTCCTAGACCATTATCTTAACCACTGACAAATAGCTTTGTCGATTGATAGTATGCATTGGAGACGATTAATCTGCACTCTTGCTGAAGTACAGCAATTGCTTCAAACAAAATTTGCGGAAAGTGACTAATCAACCGATGAGTGATGTAATTTCTAAGATGATGTCCAAACCCGAACAACTCGGCACGAAAATGAATATCCTCAACTACTCAAACACTCATTCAACATCCTTTCGGTCAAAGCGCCACTAACTCATCTCCGAACTGGTAATAGTTGAACCACTTAAGATTCTGGCCGCATAAAACTCACCCAACAGCTGCAGAACCGTCCTAACCGAGGCGCCCGTTAGAACTGGACTGATTGGAAAGTGGAAAGTTTTTGCCGGTCAACAACTATGCTTACATCGGCCATTTTCACTTTATCTCTCCGCCTTGTCGGGATGTTCCGGGCTGCGCAGGGTAATGAATTTTAATTCACTCCGTCCTCCGTACGTTGGGTTGTGCGTGTAAAAGTTCTAACTCAAGCATGTGGTCTCTTCCCGAATTGGGATTTCCTGTGGGGGACTCTTCCGGAACGGCTTGATTGGATCAGGCTTTGGATGAGCGCTAATGGTAGAACTGCCTTGATCGCCATCCACCTTTGCAAACAAACTTTTACGCCAGCAACAACACACAAAAAAGCAAGACGTTTTTGTACGGCATCCGTTTCAAATAACTAATTCTGATGAATGAATTAGGCCTTCTTGTAGGTGAAGAATTTGTTCTATTTGCATTGTAAATTCTTCCCATGGCCGGATTTCTATGGGTCGTTTCGATGGCGACTGGAAATAGTTTCATTCCTTGAACCAAATTCCAAGAAAAGCCTTCGCAATGGCTTCAATAACAGCAGCCACCGCCTTATAGCTTCCATGGTTCGGAGAAATTCATTGAAATTCATTTTGCGTAATTAGACCCAGGCATCTGCTAGCCAATGTCCTAAAACCCTGTGATCAGCTTGTTACGTCCCGTGCAGCGTGTGCCGAGCCGCACCACGATTCGAATTGAATCGTTTAGCCGCCTGAATGGACGCTTCACCCACAATGGCGTGCACCGCAACTTCAATCGGTTTGTCGATTATTTCCGCCGGAACAAACAAGCGTTCGAAATTCGTCCTTCCCGGTGTTTAACCCCAAAATCGTAAGTCCATGTTTGTGCTGGCCTAAGTGCTCACACAGCTACAGCTACCGGGCGGCTTTCCGGTAGAATAATTCCCCAAACCCCTGATTTACCTGATGTCCGGAGCAGATTGAACCGTTTGGCACTCGTATTCGGAAAGGGCTATGTACAGGGCAGGATGTACGGGGACCCCAGCGTGACGGTCCCGGTAATGGCACTGAGTTAAAACTGTTCGTATTGCTGCATGGATTACACAGCGGTGGCGGTGGCAGTGGTGGACCGTGCAGGGACAGCTGCGACGGACCGTGCACTAGCGTGCCCATGCCGGGTCCGGGGCCCGGTCCCGCCCCACCCGGTCCCACCACCACGCCGCCCGGCCCCACCGCCGGTCCCGCGCCCGCTCCCGGCGGTAGTCCCGGTCCGGGGCCATGATGACACATCGGTCCGCCGCAGTTCGGTATCGGCCATTGGCCACCACTGTTGATTCCACCGCCGCAATACGGATCCACGGCGAAATTTTCTTGGCTACCAGAACATTGCAACCTCAGCGTTGGCGGTGGCGATGATTGTCTCGAGTATATCTTGAATCTTGCGATGCAGCGCCGGGAACACTCGCGCTATACCACGCCGTTGTAGCTCGATACCGGGAACTGTCGGTGCTTCTGCTGCTGTGGTTGTGGATGATCGGGCTTCGCTACTACTGTCCGGCTTCTGCACCATTCAACGCTTAACTCGGCACGGTCGTTATGATGTGTTCCGTCGACTAGTTCCTCGTCTCGACTGTACGGCCCCCGGGAGCAAAAACGTTCCACGATGGTTGTCGCCTGTGCGCGCGGCTTGCAACGTTACGTCCGGCCTTTTTGGGTGTGTACCGTGTACCGAGCGGATCTCCAATCTGGACGTACACCATCACCGGTGCCACCTAATCGATACGCTCGACACCATTATCAGGCGCAGCACAACTCATTGAGCAATTCTGAGCAAGTTGTTCATAAATTTAACAAACTCACGGACACGCGTACTCCAACCTGGGCGGAGGAGGATACGCACGACGCACACTCAACACACACTAAAAACACGCGCACACACACACACGCACACTGCCGATGGCTACGCCCCGCACAAAATGTTCGATCCGGCCACACTCCGGCTTCCGGCACAATGACACTTCCGTTTTGCTTTCACAAAGCTATAGCAGCTCGCGTCGTTGTACGGGCTTGTTTCTTCCTTGCTTGCTTTTTTTTTTTGCTTTCGCTCCGCTGTTTCCGTCACTTTTTCTAACAATGTTTTCTTGCTTGTTCGGCGGTGTTGTTGTGAGTTGCTGTTAGAATATCTGTACACAGGGTAAAGCGAAGAAGAAGAAAAAAAATGGCAGGCGCACATTGAGGTTAAAGAAACGACACACACCAACACTTTGCTTGCTCTGCTGTGCACACCGAGGTCCTTTAGTGGAAAATCTCCACTCGCACACTGCCCCCTTTTTTCCATGCCAATCGATTTTCCACAGTTTCCAACGCCGCCCGCCGCGTACACAATAATCACTGAACCGGAGAAGCTCGTACAAATTAAAGATAAGCGCACACGGAGAAGCCTTCATTGTTATCGACTTTTGTCGGTCGGTTTTTTTTTTGGGTGTTTCTGTGTTTTTTTTGTCTCTGACCTTTCTTTGATTACGAGTTTTCTCCCATACAGGCACACACACACATACACAAGAAGGCATACCACTTGCCGTTTCAATAGTGTCCCTGTTTTTTGTATGGATGTAATTTAATTTTTGGCTCAATTCGCGTGTAGGGCTGCCCGTACATGGAAGAATTCTGTTTGTTTTCCTCAACTAGTCCGATGGAGTAAGGTTTCTTTTCGCTGCTAAAAGTACTAATGTCGAGAGTTTAACAAAGCACGAACCAAAGCTCTCAAGTACTTCAAGCTCGAAATTATTCAATGTCGAAATAAAGGTGAAAGTGACTCAGTTCTTGTTAATAAAAACAATTTACTTAAATGATGTCGCACCGTTGTGGCTTAGTATTCATTTTTAAAACTTCTTAAAACATATACAAGTATGAAGAGAAACGAAAAAACTACAATTATGATCCTTGTTTTTTCCACAACATCAAAAAAACACTATCTTTTCCTTTTTGTTCCGCATCGAATCACGCAGTAAATACTCTTGATACCACTCTGCTTTGGCGCGGGAAGGACACAATAAAACTTTATGGTGGACATAAAATGAACATTGTGTCATATTTTAAATCGAGAGAAGAAAAACAACGTGAACGAAAGGTGATTTTAACACGGTCAATCGAAACATGATTGTTATTGCACTTAATTGGCGTTGTTCGTCTTACTGGAAGATAAAAAAGAAGGATGCAAGCTTCAAGAAAGTCACCTGTAACGGTCTATTATTTTTTCAACGGGTTTTCCTCTATTTTGGCTCCACAACTTCAAAAATTTCTAGACGACCATCATTCAAGTCTAGATGATTTAATTTATTCAAGTATATCTGGATAGCCAGTCGAGCGTGCTGGAAGATAGTCCGGACAAGTTTCGATATTTGGTCCTGTTGCGTAAAGACTGGCCCCGATGATAGAAATCAAAACATACCAAATCAGTGGAAAGATAGAAGAAACTTGAGCACAACTCTTATTAAAAAGCAAGCGCATTTTACAGCAAATACAGCGCAAATACTTTCTTTATCCTTGTGATCTTAAAGTAAAACAATTATGACTTCACCAATCCAACCTTCTTTTTTTCCAATGGAAACACAAATTCCTTTTATTATTTCGAAAGAAAAAAACATCAATGCAAATCGAGCTGACAGACAAAAAGCATCTCCGCTAGCAACTCTATCTTACTATCGAACACGGCCACCCTTAATCGATAAGCGGAAAAACTCATATCCTCCGTTGGGCGAATATCAAACGAATAGAAAAAAGGGAGCGCACAAAATGGGGTTTGTTTTTGATCACTGGCAGCTCCAAGTCCGACCAATGATCGTACCAGCAGCGCCAGATAACGGAGTAAACGGGCACCATTTTCCCGCAAACGATGGTGGTTGGTTTTGTTTTTTCTACTGACGCTGCATTTTTCATGATGGGCGGGATTTTTTCAAGGACTCTCGGTACTGCCCACAGTGCTCACACAGGGAAACCCCGTTCGGGCAATGGGGTTAAGCGACCGACCGAGCCATAAAGTTCAATTTATTTTCCTTCCATCATGCCGCATTTTCCCAATCGACACCACCTTACGACGGTGTCCTTCCCTTTACAACGGAGGTTCGTTTCGCTGGAGAACGAAGAAGCGCAGGACATACAATTCCCGTTCGGATTTTCAAACTCGACTGTCACAAGTGTCAAACCGAAAGCGCAAAAGTGGCGGCTCCGCTGGCCTGTGCCTCGACCCATAGCACAGCGAGTGCATCTGTCTGTCCCATCTGCCGAATCGCCAATAAGTGAGGCGTACATAATCGAAGCGACTGCAAAATCCGTTAGAAGATCTTACCGCTCAAAACCCCATTCTTATCGGTCTGCTTGCAGTCCTGCTGACTTCCACTGGACCGGAGATAGCTGCCAAGTAGAAGCACTTTTACCGGTGCAATTGGTCGGTAAGGATGGACACACGTGAGTGCTTCAAATGTTGCCACCAGGCTACATAATAATCGTGCCGAGTGTCAAAACCGAAAACCCGGATGCTATTATTTCGAATGCAATCGATTGAAAACGCATTTCCGCCTGCCAGGGCTGCAATCCGCACGGCACACGGAGCGGCCACATTTTTACGGCCAATCGACCATTGCTCAACGAGCCATTTCGGAATGGTTTCCAGCCACTCAGATTTAAAGTTTGCTGTCATAATAGTTCATCTGATTATCGGGACGGAATTCAAACGTCATTAGCCAAAGTAAACAGAGTGTTGTCGGGCAGGCACAACACACGCCGCACACAAAAATAGGGTATGCGCGTGTCATTAATCTTTCAAATTCGATCACTCACGTCCGCACGACGTGTGTGTGCGCGTGTGTGGGGAGAAGAACGTTCGGAAAATGGTGGCTGGAAAAAACGGAAATGGGATAATCGGTTAAAAACGGTTGCATAAATATTTGCCCAAAAGCTACCATATAAAATCGTTTCACTCGCTGCGTCCCATGGCGCCCAGGCGTTTTTGTTTGCTTTCCTGTCTTTGTTTTGCTGCTTGTTCATTTCGTTTCGCAATTATTTCCGATGCGATTTTCCATCTCGCTCGCTACATCATTTTGACGAGTGGCGGCGCTACCCCCCCCCATCGGACAGGAACATTAAAAACTGCGGCTCGTCCTCGGTAGATCCCCCTTTCGCCGACCGCTGCACACAAGTTGCTGAGGATGCAAGTTTGCGTGTGCGATTCCGCTGGAAATGGTTCGGAAACGGGAAGCTTAAATGTTCATTTTGGTGTGTTTTTTTACTTTTATTTGTATTCTCTTCCTTGCCAAAGGAATTTTTGCTCCCTTGCTGGACGCCGCAGGGACATATGATGCGTTTGACTTCACATACCCCGTTCGGTGCGGAAATTGAGGGTTAACGGTGGCCCACGCACGTCAACGCTTCAGCAATTGAGTTCTTATTTGGGGCGGAATGAGGCTTGCTTTTTACACCGTGCCCGGCTTTTCGATGGGGCACAAATTTTCCCACTCATTTCGGTCATGAATTTTTTATGATTTATTTTAAACCTGTCATAAAACATGTGCTGAATAAACAATGCGCAGCGCCATCCTTACTGCTTGGCGTTGACGGTACACTGCAAGCGTACACACCACATTCAAGCAGTTTTCAAGCAGTTGCGCTTTCTGGCGTTCTGGATATCTGGCTCAACGAGTTGCCATTTTCCATTTCGTGTACGGAAATTGTAACATCTGGTAGTACGGCAAGCAACCGTATCGCCGCATCGTATCGCTTCCAAGTGCTGTAATGACATTTTTTGACCAAAATCAAAAGTACAACCAACGACAAAAAATGTTCCCACCAACACATCAGGACGAAGAAAAAACCCCCGAGCAAAACTTTACGGTAGGCGAACCTCAAACAGTTCCTACATGTGTCACAACTGTGCAGAAATATGTAAACCTCGGTGCGGCACCATGTTTCCCGCACTCGCCACACCCGGACGCTCAGATTTTAATGACTATGCTAATGCTCTCGAGGCGCTAGGTTGCATTCCCAATGTGCCGCACTGCCATTCTACCCTAGGGAGCGCGGCTCATAATTAGTATAATTGAAATTTAATTTTTATTTTGATCATAACTCTCGCAATATAATTATACACGCCCCGGGTTTGTGCCTATTCGCGGCTCAAACAGGCCTTACCACCAGCTGGGGGATTGCAGAATGGAAGAAAAACATACCAAACAAAGCATCACACTGACACACACACACGCGAGAATAAACAGAGGCTTAATTTTATGCGGTTGGTTGATGGCGACAGAAGCTCCGAAACCAAATATCGCCAAGAATATCTCTGTCTCCGAAGTCTTACAAACGTCCGGCAAACAAAACTGTCGTGCGTCCACCGAACAAGATAGGCCTGCCGAAAGTGGGGCAAGAAACCTCTGATGGAAGTATTAATTATTCTCGCGACGATATTATTCCAAAACTGCGGCACATCCCACCCCCACGGGCAAGACGCCGCCCCCCCTAGAGCATCCGGTTTCGACTGCTCCGACCGGACGCGGGAAAAAACACTACGACGCGACCCATTCGTCGAGCACATTTTCTGCACGTCGCACATACCGCACCGGGAAACTTTGCCATACTTTGGCCGGAAAGTTTTTCCTCTGTCACGCCGCGCGGCACACGAGATATGGCTTTATTAGACTTGAAATTAACAAAGTTTTTTCACCCCATTGTGTACGTTTTGGGAACGCCCGGGGGTGACACTTTTACGGAGGTTGGCGTGGGATCATCTCTTCCTGCTTGTTCGGTGCGAAGCAGAGACTTGTCAGCTAGCCAACGGAGTCAGCTGGCCACAGCATTGTCACTTGGGTGATTTTTATCAAGCGTAACGAAGTCGCTACGAGTGTGTGAGAGTGAGTGTTTCGAAACTCATCGCTTGCGCTGCCGTACCACACACTGCTCTAGGCGACGCACAAATAAACACAATGATGGCCTAACTAAGGTCATAACTGGTAGATTCCCGGTTCACAAGGTCCTCCAGGAAATGCCCGAAGGAGGCGTACATGGGCGGAGACGAACTTGGAGGCATTCTTTCGGAAAATAGCTTCAGCGGAACCCTCTTCGCTCCCTGCGAAAGCACGATCCAAACGATAACAAGTTTCTGGAAGCGAATTAAAATTTGACACTTGCTCATAAACTTGATGGTTAATTGTTGATTGCAGTGGAAACACGTATGAAACGACCAAACTCGCCCATACGCGC
Source organism: Anopheles maculatus (assembly GCA_002091835.1). NCBI lineage: Eukaryota > Metazoa > Arthropoda > Insecta > Diptera > Culicidae > Anopheles > Anopheles maculatus. Next base: position 30,736 of record KZ062200.1, read on the forward strand.
GCTATCTCTTGACAAGCTGTAAACGTTGGCATGCATTTATTGCGAGATAATTGCGTGCGGCAAGATGGTGATTAATTTTCTTAAAATGGTGCAACTTTTTTCATTGCAATTTAGCAAACACTCCACTTAAAAAAGGAATGCAATAAACGGGATTGTTATTGCAGCATTTGAACGATACATAAGCTTGTTTGACAGCAAAAACAATGCTGCCCAGGAAGCGACACTCGACGTATCTTCTGTTCAAACTCCTTGGAAATTAAAAAAAAAAACGAGAAAAACATCACACACGTACACACATCACTCTCCAGCATTATCAAGCAAGCTCGGGCGAAAGCACTCGACTCGACGAGCAGCAGTGCAAAAGCGACCAGCATCTCATTCATTTCTCATCTATGATTCAGTGAGTATTTTTGTCAAAATCAGCTTATCATATTTCATACTGCTGCAGCTACTGATGCCGGGACGTAGTTCCTGCAGAGTGACAAGAATGAACAAAACTACCGGCTCTTCAATCCCTACACACACACACACACACTTCTGTCATATGTTGAATGCATCCGATTGTTGCACACTGAACGGTTCGCGTGTACAATCCAGGCTCCAAAAGGAGTTGTGGCGACAAGTGCAGGACACGATACTACACCAGGACGTTCTTCTGCTCGGGTCCACTTGGCCGGTTAGCAAACGATGCATCGGGTGAAAAAGAAAATGCGAAACAAAACAAAAAAAAACACACAACTTGTGACAGCACACATGCAGACAAGTGCACTACTACGAACTGTCGTACGGGAGGTTTTTTTTTTTTTTGGTTTGAGGTCAGTGTTTCTTAAGCCCGCTTTTGATCATGTGTTATTTCTGGTGCGAAGAACATGAATGTCATGCAAGATAAACCTGCCTCATGTGGTAGACAATCTTCAACATTGCATTGAAGCCTTGCATTATGTTGGATCAGTGTATCAAACGTCACAGGACAATCTAATTTAGATTGTTGCGGACTTGGCGAGTGAAAACAGGCGCATTAAATGCTTCAACTATGTACGTGACAGCAATAAAAATGCTTCAATATTTTCCTTTAGCTAAATAATTTATCGTGGTGACGGTATAAAACTACTGTTGTTCATTTTTAGATAATCAATTGCATACTTTTAGGCGCTTTAACACAAAAACATAGCATATCATTAGGTGATTAAGGGTACAAGTTGTACCTTTTAATGCCTCCAAGGATCGTCTTACAGATCTACCACAATGCTGTGATTTTATCAGACTTTAAGCTGGACGATATTCACAATCCTAACACGTGCCCCATACCTAATGCCTCATCAAAACCAGCAACAAATCCTACCGGCAGCCACAGATTTAGATCGATTCGGTTGCTTACCCGGGGTTGCAGAAATGTTGATCAAATTTTACCACAAAACCTGACTAATGTTGCCTGTTTCGTGTGCTTTTTTTTTGTCTGGTTAACTAGCGCCGATCTCAAACACTTTGCCGTTCAATGCCTAACCCTCGCTCATCGGCATGAATTATTGGATTCGGTAAGTAAGATGTGTTTGTGCCGCCGCTGGAAGGTGGGCCCGTTCATGTTTATTCATGAAGACATCCAGCGCCTGTGTGCGGCAGCCCGCCGCACATGTTCAATCTGTGTCATTTGGCTGTCGAATGAGCGCAAATTCCACGTATGTACGGCAGAGCACGGCAATGAACTTCCCCGTCAGCAGCTATGGGGCGTCGCGCGAAAACATTTCCGGAACAAGTATACCCGGCGTCGGAAGGAGTGAAGTTGTTGCAAAACACACACCGATTTCAGATTTAGGTACCATTTTTTGTTTTCTTTCGTTTTGTGCCAGGGATACTGGGGATGTACGGCGAGCGCCAGCCAAACGTAAAGTTATTCCAATCGCAGCGTGTCTCAAGTGGAAGGTTTAGGCTCACGCTGTTTTAAGGCAATCGGTTCTCAGCGGTAGGCTAATGTTGGGATTGCCCAACCCGCTACGGCACATCTTTGAGTGATGAAAACCCCACCCCGAAAGCACGGGAATTAGCACGCAAACATCTTTCAAGGATATCGCCCCAAAACCTTTCACTCGCTCTCTCTCTCTCGTTCGCCGTATCCTCCGAGTCTAACTTACTCGTGGAGTGTATTTCGCTTGCTCGTTTTATTTTTCCATTCGGTAGCGTTCGCCGAAAGCCGTCGCTACTTGAAGGAAATTAATCATTGATAAGATGATTACAGTTTCAAATCAGTGCCGTCTCTCAACGTGCATTAGGGTGTCTCCGTTTGTGTAAGGGAGCACAACACACAGCGCAACCAGGCTTGGCGCCGGGCCGGGGTAGGATTTATCGCACCACGAGGAATACCACGGAACCTGAGCCGATGAAATTGAACTTCCTTCGCGAGCGCTGACGGTAGCAGCAGTAAAGCCTTCGCCACACGCAAACCGTGGTATGCCGGAGTGAGCCAGCCCGGGGTACTGTCAATTCTTCGTACCGATATGAGGCACTTTCCTGCCTCTTTCATGACTGGGAGTTTAATAAAATATCTGATTCACCTTAAACCGTTCATTGAAGATTTATGTTTCGGGAAGGATTTGTTTGGCAGAACAACAGCAAAAAAACATAACGTTTGCCAACGTGAACCGGTGATCTTATGTACTTGTTATGATAATGTTGTCACCGTTACTAGTAATTGGAACATTTCCGTTTATCTTTTTTGATCTATATTTGCTGGTAGCACCTTCCGGATCGCACAGTTGAAAAATCCATTCAATTTCGTTTTAAAACCCCCGATTGGTACATCTAAAGTTCGCTTGAAGTACGGCCACAAAATACCGCACAGATGCGTAACATATCAAAAGCACGTACTGAGCACATCATAAAATTGAAAATTTGAATATGTTTCCTACGCAAACAGAACCTCAAAACCCCGTTTTCGCGTGTGTGCGCTTTTCGAATCGCTTTTCTATTCGAATCAACATGTCCATGCGCGCGTCCCCCACACAGTTTCCCAGTGCCAATATTGAAATTGCACGTTTGATTTCAATGTTTTCGCAAACCTTTCCTGTGTGTAAGGGTGCGCGTGTGCAGGAAGGCGAAGAATCATCTTTTCCCTATTTTCGGAAAACCGGCAAAGAGATAACACATGCCACCGGCACAACAGCTGCCGCGCACAGTGCTCTCGCTCTCTCTCGCTCCGCTTGTCGGTTTAATGTCCCAGCCATCTTCGAAGATACCTAATCCAAATATCTCTCACTCGGAATAACGATGATGTTCGATGCCTAAGTTCGACCAACTTCTTCGAAGCGGTGAGATGCGTTGGTGGTGTACACCGAACCATTCAGAATCGCTTCAAAACCGAGCAGCAAAACGCTGAATCAGGGGGGTAGTTGTGGAAGAGCCAATGATGCTTTAAGTGATCAGAGCACCTCACACACCGACCGAAACGCTTAGCCGGTTGACCAGCACCCGATAAACCTACCCAGACACCCAGTACACCGGTTCACGTTTGATCGGACCGTTGCGCATTTCGGGTGTTTTCCCGGTTCCGAAACCGAAACTGCCGCACTGATGGGAAAGTAAACACAGCTCACTATAAGCTCAAACAGGGCCTAAATTGGAAAATAAATAGCCGCCCGAAAGCGAGGATAGCAGGGCGACGAAATTTTGGGGTACGCGACTGCTCGTCACGGCCGTTGTCACGAAACACACAGCAGGATGCTTTCCCAGCATTACGGTTTGCTCCCGTGGCTAGGATAGTATTTCCTTGCGCGACATGATGTCATCGCAGCTACCTCCGCCCACCATCCGCCCGGCAACAAAGCTCATCATTTGCTTGTTTGGGTGCTTCCATTTCTTACTCGTCCGTTCGCTTGAAGGTGGTTTGGACACGGTGTGCGATTGTGGAGAAAATATAAACCAACGAAACAATGAACGACACAATGAACTACAAACAAAAGCAATATTAATTCCGCGGAAATAAACGTAGCAAGAAATGGTAATGCTCGGCTAACAGTGAGCGAAGCGAGGGAAAAAAGAAGAACGCCACACGACCGTATCCTGCCGAGAGGATCAAAGAACGGATTGATGGTTGAAAAAAGTACCGCATCTGATTGTTATAAATGACACAAATGGTCAGGTAGACGAAATGGAACGTACAAAATATAATAGGACGCACATCAAAGGATACAGAATCGTATTTGGAATGTTTGAAACCGATATTGTTGAACTTCATTTTCAATTACATTCCACCAACTTAGAACTTGAGCTAAAGCGAAGCTTTTCCTAGAGACTTCGATCTGCGATCGTACAGACTCCGATCTGTTTTCTTTTCCTATGTTCTCCACTGTTAGACGACCTTTCAGAAACATCTCAAATTCAAGCCCGGTCATTTAAGCAAATATTCCATGAAAGTCTTTATGCGCAAAACCTCAACTCAATAGCGCTCAACACATCTGGCACGTGTTTTTGATGGGGCCACAGCACAACCCAATGAAGTCTAGCTAAGAAGATTAAGCTTCGAGTAGCTTCTTCAACTTGGTCGACTCTCGAAGACACACCACCAACTCACCCACGTCGAACGAAAGGCTTAAGCTAAGAATTGCAAATATGCGAACGAAATCGTGCCAAACACCCTAGAAGCAACACACGAATCGTCTTTGAATGTAAACAAAAGCGAACTTACGCACAACAAAGGCAGAGGCAAGAAAAACACCTACACCTCCGAGGCTTCAACTCGTTGACACGTAGCCTCTTCCCTCATCTCCTGTCACGGGACATGGGAGGCCGGGAGGATGTGAAATTTATTTGCTTTTAATCCTTACGTGGGTTCGAATGGGTTTCGATTCGGTTTACGTAACGGTAACTTTTTAATGGCATCCCGTGCGAGCACTTTTCTAGGCGGTTGGCGATGGTAGACCGAATCAAAACGCCTGTCAAGTCGCCTCGACACGACAATTAATCAGCTTTCGTGCGAGGACCTGAACACCCCGAACGTGCATTGTGGTAACATACAACTTCTAACATCAATATTTGGTTAATATATTGATGTACAACAACGCAGGCAATCAAAAATAATCACTCCACACTCCATATGGTCGTGCGAACGTTTTTTTTAATGGGAAATTAATCCAGGCTTACATGGTGGATTTTGGAAAGATTTTTTTTTCTCTCCGTTCCATCAGCCTTATAGTTTTCAATCATACTTATCACGCCATCTTTCCTGGGCAGGCTTGATTGAATTATTCCATTTTTTTATTGTTGTTGTCAGTAAGCATCTCTCGTGCTTGTTCAGGGCATGAAAAATGTGTCGCCATTAATTAACATTTACATAATCCTTTACCGAGAGAGAGAGAGTAAGAGTTAATGAAAATGTGTGCACTGTGAGTTCGGAAGCACTCAACCAAGTTAAAGTCGTAACATGTGTGGTATTTAACAGCTATCTCACGTCAAAAGTGAAATATATCCCATCGAACCTACCCTGCTGGACCGTTTCCAACCTTTTTCACTAACAGTAATACGTGCTTCTTGCTGTTTGACCCTTTGATTGTACTCTTTGCTGCAAAACAAGATAAACATCAGAGAATCCTTTACCTAATGCCCAAGAAACCCTTCCTGCTCTTCCTTCTCACACCAACTGTTCAAGCTTTGAGATGTCTATACCCACCGGACTTGAGGGATCATCAGAAAGATATTAGAAAGCCTCCTGTGCTATCAGTTCTGCTGGCCGCAAAGGTTGAGATCGAAAATACTATACAGCAGAACCTATTCGAAAAACTTGCGATAAAAGAAAATAAACAATACCTGGGAACAGATCTCCGACCACTCATTCCTCAGATCTCCGCTAAAACACCTGGCCCTCGGTAGTTTGTATAAAGACCCGATAATGACGGTAGCCCCAAAAAAAAAACAGACTCATACACAACAACTCTCAAACGTTATTGGTTCAGGATCGAGAGCGGTATGCGCGTTTCTAGTGTCATGCAAGCCTAAATTGTAATCTACCATATTGCTTAAGTGCGTGTGTTTTGTGCTACACAAAGCAACCGCACGGCAGTCGCCATCGCATGAGTCATGGCAAGACAGCAACAAAAAACCCGCTCCATTGTGGGAAAAACTCGAGTATCATTCATGTGCCGATAGGAGCAAACCTTAGATAACTTGCAGATCTTCAGCAAAAGATCACAAAAGCGTGTGTAGGATGTAACGAGCACCCACCCAACAAAAAGCAAACGCGCCAGGTCGCTGGTTAGCGGTTGCTTAAAGATGTTACTCTTCTCACCTAACCCAGAATCTCTCTGGGTCCTGTTCGTGCAACGACTACACGGCAAAAAGCGCACATTAAGGGCAACCTGCTCACACTGGGGCGAGGGTTGAATAATAAAATAAAAATATGAATATTATACCCCCGGGGTCAGTTTCATAACCATTTCCGCCGTGGCTCACCAAAACCCGGCAAAAACGTCTAGATACACGGGGACCGCTCTCGAGACCCTCGGGGCGCTCCAAAGAATATGCGATGAGCCATAAGGTTTGTGATGACAAGGTGGTAACAGTAGGGTAAAGCAGAGTAACAAAAATTGAAGAAAAACACCAGAAAAGAGGCCTACCATTACCAACGAGCGAGAGCAACATCAAATTCTCATTCTTTTTTAGCTAAACTAACAACCATTGTGCATTGTGTTGGACAAGGTAGGTTGTCTTCAGCATGTTTCCTCTACCGTCAACGACGTAGAAAGGTCTTTGTAACAATAAAACCTTTGCGATGGGGAGCCGATTTTCCCAACAAACAGCACAAGAAACGGTGCCAAAACAATATTCAGGTGCCACCCGTTTGTGATCAACTTTATCCATCCACTGAGAGCAAAAATATTATTAAGCCATCGTTTGAAGTGAAATAAAACGTTCACGGCGCATTCCAGCGCAAACAAGCAATTAAAACGAACCACCAACCACATGTGCGCCCAGTCAAAGGTAAAATGGAAAAAATTAATCATCGTCTCGCGGCGTTACACTAATTAAGATTTCTTCTCTTGGAACAAACGGCACGAAAGAAAACAACGTGTTCACATACACTCGCCATTGTTACCACCAGGACGTGTCCCGTTCAGACACATTTTTCACCAACCACACACATACACACATGCTCACACACACGCGCTGATGCTTCGTCGACATGGCGACCCCCCCTTTTTTTGGCGTGAATATTCAACGCGCACCGAAACCGATGGCGCTCGAGACAAAAGTTACACGATTATCCTTAACAAGCATTTTATTCGTTACCCCGCCTGGCCTGTACGTACAATCAACCCGTTCGCTGTGTGAGTGTGTGGACCAACTGTTTGTTTGTTCGTCCTCGTACGCCAGCACTGTGCTGTGCCTCGAGAGCTTTCCGAACCGCTAGAGTGTAGCATGATTGGAAACAACAGCAGCGTTGGTTAAAGATTCGCAAAGTTTTGTACGGAAAAGTTTAATTGATAAGGCAAATCTAATGTGTGTGAGTGCGTGTGTGTGTGTGTGTGTATGTGTGCCAGTAAATGAGGGAGTAACTGCAATATCAGCAATGAAATGAATTTCACGAAAGTTCGTAAACGATTCGTTTCTGTATTGCTCACTGTGTGTTTTGTTTGTCTTCTAACAATCACCACACTACTCTATCAACCCATTCGGACCCCGCCACAAACACACACGCACATTCGAGTACTTTTTTTGTTAACCTAAAAACCCCGTTTTTCCTAACCACACCGCAGAGATGGTTTGTTCTTAGGGCTACCAACCACCAGCGCTACCTTTGGCTGGCCTGACTGGGCTGTGGTTTTTGTTTCAGAGGTTACGGTTTGGTGAAAACTTTTTCCACCCGAAAAACCGCACCACCAGCCAAGAGTTTGCATTTTCTTCTTGCCGTTTTTTCCCCACACGTGCGACACACGCAGAAAAAGCTCCCGAGCTCAGCAATCCCTTGCGCGGTTGTCTGTGCCTGTGGCGCTAGGCGAGTGATGTTTGAGTTTACTTTCCGCTTGAGTTTCGGTCGCTGGTACAAGGATGCACAAAATATTGGTGGTGGCAGCCGTACGCGCGAGAACAATACAAAAAAATACAGCTTCCCCCCCCCCCACCCCCATGAAACAACAATTCGCGAAAAAACAACACACATATTCCACTTCTTTCACAACAGTTGAAGGAAATTTCCAATTCCATTAACTCTCGTCGGCGCGCCTGTCGACTCTCGGTGTACGCGGTCCGCTCTCGGGGGTTTTGTTCCTTCTCCACAGCATCTCGCGCGCGGACACACACACACATAAAGGTACACAAACGGATGGACTGTGTGTGTTTGAATGTGTGCTGCTTGGACGTACTTTTTCCATCCAGTGGTTCAACGATTCCAAACTCGCGTACATTGTTGCGCAAAGTTATGATCGATGTCGTAGGTCTCAGGTACCTGCCCATCAAGCAACCGTGTGTTCACAAAACGTGCCACCGTGTGGTAGAGATGCAGCAGGATACTTCACCGAAACTGTGCCTAACCGTGACGTTACACATACACCCTCTGGACACGTCTGGACGAGATCCGCAACTTTCGACTTCGAGAAAGCACCACGCTGTGGACGCCTTTTCGCATCGAGCGTGCGGCGAAACGGAAAACGATGGCGCCACGGCAAACCACATACAAATACAACACACGGACGAGCACAAAACACACAAACACAAGCATAATTACGCGTGGTTTCAGTAGCACGGGGGCAGAAAGGCACCAACACAGACGGACAGCAGACGCACGTCGATGGGTTTCGCTAATCTTGGCAGCGGCATTACACGACGATTGCTCTCCCGGCAGAGAAACACACACATACTCCCATACACACACACACACACGCCTGGGGAGTCAGAGCGTCCGTCCAGCAATCGGAACTACGTTCAACAGAGCCACCGCTGACACGATAAGTTTCGGGTGCGATTGGATGTAATGGAATTTGGCGTTCAATGATCAACAGACGTCCCTCATTCTTGTTCGTTATGTGCTCAGCAAAGCATGCCGAAAGAACTCGACGAACTCCGTTGTCCCTATCATGTTTAACAGATTCAAGTATTCTGTTGCATCGTAAAATTTAAATTATATTTTAACCAAAAAATCTTTCTTTGTTTTGGATCCCAATATGTCCTACCACACTGTTATCCTGGTATTGTAAAGCACACTGTTGGCGTATTGTAAAATGGTGAAACGAAATGAAACACGACAAAACCAAAAAAAAAACTAGAAGTACACTTGTCGGTTTTGAAAACAATATGCAGTGAGTGGGTTGGTGGTGTTGTGGTGTTTGCACCCTTTCGGTTGAAGGGCTTCCGTTCAACTGATGCTGGAGCGCGTTCTGGATGCGAAAGAATCCTAGGACGGTCGTCGCCACCGGGATGTGATACCCCCGCGCGACAACACTCTCTACACGCACACCACGCACGCACCTATATACACTTACACGCACACACACACACACGCACACAAGCTCACGAACGCGCGCGCGAACTTGGGTGGAGGTTGGGATGCGAGGGAGAGCGGGACAGCGCACACTAAACAACAACCGTACACAACAAAACCAAGGTAGCCGTGCGTCCTTTGTAGGCCCGCTACACGTTGATGCTGCGGCGCTCGTGTGTCGCGCTGCTACGTACCGAATCGAAAACTGGCCACCGTTTGCTGCGAGAAAATCTCGGCCAGCTCGTGCCGAGGCATTTGTGCAACCCGACCACCAGTACGACCAGCCGAAGTCGGGATGCTGTCGAGCCGTCAGTGGCGCAGACTCCACAGATGTACCGACTCTCTCGCTCTCTCTTGGCAGTTGGCAGTCATCATCATCAGTAGCTCGGCGGTGCGAGATACTAGAGAGTTGAGCGTGTGACCTGTTAGTCAACGTGCTCGGGAATTGTGAGCCATATCCGGCTGAGGGGCAGCATGGAAGAGCAAGAGCGAAACGTACAGGTGCAGTACGAGAGAAATCAATTCCCACGCAAATATTCCTACCAACACACACACACAGGCATGCAGCATCCCTCAGTATATCTCGAGGACTCTCTCTCTCTCTCTAGCTGTCCAAAATGGCACAGTAATAGCTCCAAAAAACTGATTCTTACACACATACACTTTCGCACGAGCGCTTGTTAAAGTGTGTCAGTACTCAAAGGATTGTCACTTTTCCTTCGTGCGCCCTTTCTGTCTATCCCCCTCACCGAACGTTCAGCCGAGTCCTGCAAAAGCTCACGAAAATGTTACCTAGACGACAGGGATGATGAGCAGAGCGTCTGGTTAGGGCCTGCGCACAGCATCCCAAAGATTCCGAGCGCTCTCACACGCACCGTTCCCGTGTGTATGTATGTGTGTGCTCTTTGCTCCACAAGTAAAACTTTGAAAGGGCTTCAGCACGTCATCGAGAAATCATTGCCTACCATCATCACCATCATTGCGAAAAGGGTCATCATTCGAGGAAAAGCTCCGAAGCACGACAGTCGCTTGAGGTAATCGGGTAAGTTCGAATCATCTACGGACTCAAAACTGGATCACCCATACTAGCGCGTGTCCTCGCCGTTGCACATGACCAAAGCTCCAAGGCCAAGCAGTCTTTTGTAGAAGTCAGCATACAGGTGGCGAAGCAGGCTAAGGTACATCTGGTACTTCTGAAGGTATTAAGGACTATTTACTGTTTTCGCGTGTTACCCAAACACGATTAACTCTTGCTGATACTACGGACATTAACAAGTATTTTAAAACGTAGCTTTCGCTTTCATGCTTCAACTTTACCAACTTAATATTTTAAACATCCCGAAGCGTTTGCTGCCGGTGCATTTCGAATTGTGAACAGCTGATTGCATAGCTGCAGCTGCACGTGTGCAACGGTGGCTACATTCTATCCAATTCACTGCACCCGTCCGTCAGTCCAGCTCCAGCTTAATTGTGACAGTCGCCTAACCGGAAGCACAAAAACTGTCTCCTGCCTACCAATTTCCGGCCGCGTTCGGTGCTGCTATGCACGTGCGAAACAATACTGCAGTGAACGCGCGACCGGCCACAATGCAGCCTCCTTCGAGCTGCTGCTGGCACAAATAAATTGCCCCAAATACCAGCAGCACCAACTGACTGGGGCGGGCGAGAATGAAAGAAAAACAAACAAAAGCGCACAAACAAAACAAATCGGGCGTGTCCTCGGTGCCGAAGCAGCAGGCCCAATTTTGTCCCCATTGTTACGTGCGCTGTTGATCGATTAATTGGGTACGATTTAATGCAGTAAAGGCAATGGCTGGGTGTTTGTTGCCCAAGAAATAAAGCCAATTTTGAGCCTAATTATGCCCAACTGGATGACACAACACAGCTTTGCACTGAGCAACATCTTTGCTCGAGACGCTTTCACACGTAGATGCGAATAATTGTCTCCATCTTCCAATAAAGAACTGTCGAACCGCCGTAGCCTCGGGCACTGACACATCTTCTTCCATTTTATCTTGCAAACGAGTGTGACTGTGTGTGCCTTTTTTCTCGCTGTAGGCTTGTTTGCTTAACAAAAGGAAAAGGAAGGAAAACAAAACGACAAAAAAAGGGTATGGGACAAGCTGTCATAACGACACACCTTTACACGCAGCACTCGCTCGCAACACACATCGCACACATACACGAGCAAAATCGATAAAACACTGCCTACCGCGCCACAAGATGACACGGCGCTGATGGGCCCTTTGAGTGGAATTAAAACAACTAGAGACGGTACGTGATTCAACAGGCGCACCTCGACCGACACAGCATTTCGTGCCGTGTTCATGCTTCATCCTTCCTGCCCATTAGCTCCGAGTAATGGAACAGGCTCTGCTAGAGAAGGCACAGACACCGTCAATCATGCGGCCACAAGCAAACCGAAACCACCGGGAAAAACCAGATAAGAAAAGGGAATTACTTTACCCAACGATCTCTCGCACTCTTTCACACCAACTCTTTCTCTCTCTCTCTCTGACACTCTTTTCACTTACAACGTGTTGTTCCAGGACTCAGATTTCCACCAAATTTCGGTTAGCTTCTAATTTGCCCACGTGGTTTGCAAGTAGCACCAACAACGACAACAACGGGCCCAAAAATGAAAACCTCTCCTTCTTCTGCTTCACCTTCATCTTTCAAAGCAGGTCCAGCCATGAAAACTTTGCGCCAATCCCTCCCGCTCTCCCTCTCTCTCTCTTTCTCCCGCTCAGTCTACAAAGAACCGGCAGAGCCACTTTTACTAACGCCAACAATCCATTTATGAAATGAGCGACGTTTGTTCGCCACCTAACGTCACAACATTAAACGAACATTATTATCCTTCATTATGGGGAGTTATTTAAGTCATAATTCTACCCATCTTTCCGCCCAAAAACCCGGTAACGCAACCGTTGCTGGCGAAAGCATGTCAAACCCATAAGCACGCGCGCGTACATCCTTTCGCGCGAGACACTCTGCGAAAGCCTGGCCCGAAGTTCCACGAAAAAGGACACAAAAATCCATCACCGAGCTAGTCAGCTCATGCAGGACCCTTGGTCGACGGAGCAAGGAACGGGGAACGGGTGTGGAATAGGTGGGGGGTGAAAAAGATTTTACTTAAACCTTCTTCGTGCATCATCGCATCAAGCACGGTAGCACTGAACTGGTAGCACCGCCAAATGGGTGTACTTCGACTTTTTTGATGGTTTTTAAATGATCTACATAGGTTTCGAGCGACGCCCACACGTCACCTCCTACCCTCACGCACACACACACACGCACACAAACACGCGCATCACAACTTCCAAGGCAAGCGAGAAGTCGTTTCGGGATAAGATAATGAGCATTTTTGTGATCGAATTTTTGTGAGGTTGCACACCGGTTACGCGGTTTCGCTTTCATTTTTGACTTCCCCGTTTGCCCAACCCCTTTTGCTTACCCGCGACCTTGTTTTGCGCCTAACGGTGAGATAAAATGTCAAAACGTCATATAGCGTCAAGCGACAAGGGCGAAAGGTACCAGGCGCCTCCATCAACGCGCGCTGTTTCAAAACCTTCCGATCCCTGGCGGTGAACCTTTGCATGACATTTTCATTGGGCGCATTCTTTAAAGCGTAATTACTGTTTCATTGATTTTGGCCACCCGCTCTTACCGCACGCCCCACGCACCATCCCCGCACGGCTATCATCCGCAGCAGCCGTATCGTTTCAGCGACGACACTTGATGCGAGGCATCATGTTTGGGGATTAGAATGAAAAAACGCGCGACCATTTTCCTCAGCACACACAGTAAGCCACCGACCGAGTAGAGGGCTGCCTTCCGGGACGTGGTTCGATCAAATGCTAAGCCATCGTTTAGCTCGCAGCCAGTTTCGCACAGACGAACGGTGGTGGTGCAGTGAGCCTGCCTAAAGCCGTTCGCCTTTTGGGCACAACATCGCCACCAACACCGTCCCTCCCTATTTTCACACCGAGGCCACTTTGCTTTCGCGTTTTACGACCACCGAATCTTTCATCTCCTTCTCCAACCCCACAAACGCTCCCCTCTCCCTGAAACACCCTCCACAACTCACCCGAAAACAGGAGCAGTTTACAAGACATCTTAAGTGCTCGAATTTGTTGCGCAACCAAAACCATTATAAACTGATTGAAATTTAATGAAGTCTAAACAAACTACGACCAACCATCGTCCCCCCTTTCATTCACACGCCCGAAAGTCCTGCGGGCGTCCCTCAAGACAGCCAGCATTTCTGGGCCTGGTTGCAAAACAGAGCGCACCGTTCCCGTTCGCTTTGATGTTTGCTGAATGAATGCCGAGCCAATCGCACACATTTTGCAACTGATCCTCCAAACGTGGACCGTTTTGTTTTTCTCGTTGCTTTTTGTTTTTGGTTGACTGTCGGTTTGGCCCGGGCACATCTTTGGTCCAATTTAAAACGTTGTTTGTACATATTTTTAATCCCGACACCCGCGCTCCACCATCCAGCCATCTTACGGGCAAGTAGAAAATTTAGTAATTGAGGTTAATAGATTCATTATAGAAATGGCGTGCGGCATAAGATGTTTGCGCTTCTGATACATTCATCGGTGGCGCGGTGTTTGTCTATGACACATTGCAAGATGGCACATATTTACTCGGTGGATTAAAATGTGGCGAAGCACGAGAACGTTAATTGCGCAATTTGAAGCCATTTCGGGTAATTTATATCATGTGTTTTCTTCAACAAATAATTTTATAAGAAACAAACTAGAGTTTTTGAAAATTTTTAAATGTTTTTACATGTTTGTTTCATGTTTTTCCTTTGAAACAAATTTCCATACCAGCGAACTTCTTCAGGCATCCACCATCAAACAATAACATGTATATTTTATTCATCTTTTCATTTAACCAAAACCAACCAACTCCTGGAAGCAAAGAGCCAACTTAAATACAAACTTGCCACACAATGCACCGTCGTCTAACACATCTTGCCACACTAGCTACACATCCCGCACGAGCTCATAAACATGTGTTTATGTCCCATTCAGACAATTCGTCGTAAAACTGACGCATTAAGCGCGGTTTTTAGCTAGCCTTTAGGCAAATTGCAACTGCATGCTCTGGAGCACGGTCTATCCATGGCAGTAGCAGACGAACCACGGTTCTGGATGGATGTCCAGCACTATCCCAACTCGTACTCGCGAAAACATGCTCCGACGCTTAAACGAGAAGGGTACGAGTGGAGCCAATCCGAGACCGAGGCTTCCTCGTTTTTACTCCCATGGGACGACGATGGGCTGACTAGTAATTCCGAGAACAAACGAAAGAATGCTCCTTCAAATGAGCCATATAGCATTACTTAAGGACCGCTGGTGCTGCTGCTGCTGTTACCTTTTTGCAGCGAACCCTAAATGAAAGCCACCACTCGTTGTTATGTGGGAGAGCGTCCACTAGTAGTGCAGATATTTAATTAGACAATACTGGAGATGCTAAAACTGCTACTGGAGATGCTACAACTTCATCGGAGCGATGTGTTGAATTGGGAAATAAAACAAACAAACAGAAAAAAACCGTCCTCTTCATACGGCACTGAAGTAAGGCTTTGTAAGGTATTTGTTCCGCACAAAATGCCTCTCAACAGCTTTTCTTCCCGAACGGTTGTGTGGAAGTGAGAATGATGGTGAACAATCGGAAGGAAAAAATCAGGTTGTGGAAAGGCACACAGTACTAGATTCATGTTTCGACGAAATAAATACCTGGCTGCAGAGACGTCTGATCTCTGTTTCAAGATTCATGTCCATGTCTGGAGTTTGCGTACTCTTACCTGGAATGGAATTGCAAAAAAAGAAGAGTCACATACATGAGTCAAACGACATAAAGGATTATTGTCTACATTAGGAAAATGAAATACATAAGTAAGAGAAGATGCATGAAGACATGAAGAGTAGGACCAATTTTGAAATACCGATACCGACTTTCCTCTTGCTGTAAGTTTTATCGAGGAAGGCAAGTACCTTCTGTACCATTGTTTTTTGACTAAATATATTCCTGACCAGTACACATCCAAGGCAACTCCAGGATCAGGATCTCATTCTAATAATACGGCGAAAGCAAACTGCTTCAAACCATTCAACCTACCCAACTACAACCATCAATTCTAGTGCATCTCGGTTCGTCCGGACCATCTCCACAACCTGGAACGGACAGCGAAAAAAAGAATCCAAGCGCTGGTCAAATCTCGTTCGACAAGCTGCTCCAGCAGTGATGGATCCGGGTTCTTCAATTTTATTGCTTCAAATTGTTGTTCGCAGTGGTGAGCGCTGCAATCCATCTGCTTCGTCTCAGCGAGCGAGATTTATTATTGTAACAATGTAAAACGGACAAAAGCTTCGGTAGCCAAACCCGCATCTGCTAACACCGAGCTGGACGTAGCGTAGTTGCAGAACAAGGCACACACAAAAAAACCGACCTTGTTCAGCTAGATAAAGCGTCTTCGATTTGCAAACAAGACTGGTATCAAGCTGGTAAGAAAACAAATAAGATCGAGCGAGAAAAATCGGTTCCCATCTTTGCAACTATCCTATACTCCGGAGTAGACAACGCACGCAAAACCTCCACCATTGCTCAGGGAAAGAGAAATGCCCTCATCGCACAACAACACAACATTCGGATTCACTTGTGCCTTGTGTCAGGAGACTGCTACTTCCATTTGCTTGCATTTTTTCACTCTCTCGATTAAGATGATTTTCAAATGGGATTTCCAGACACGTTTCCGTTCCGCACTTTTCAAGTGTTTGTGTTTTTTAGCTCGAACGTATCGTCCACGCTCTTTGCTGATCCTCGCTTTTACGAATATCAATTTAATTCTCCTTCAGTGCGACTCCTTACGTCGAATGGCATCGTTTGGCTTCCTTTCTTCATTTAATCCGAGCATTAAGCCGTACCCAATAGCAGGTAACTATGCTAAAAAACATCTCATACTACATTCTGGATCGTATGTACTCTGATTTTGCATCGCAAAATAAATCTAATGCAAAACGTACGAATCGTGAACTCGATTTTATATTGCTTTTCTTGCATGTTTTCAGGAAATACTACTAACTGCACGAAGAACAGGTTCACTGCATGATTTTTTTCGGTGTGTTCTGGAGTATCGGTTAGAAAATAAATCAAATACGCATAGAGAACCAGCAAAAGAGCATCCTTCAATATGTATAAAAGCTTCCCATTCTATTACAATTTCAGTCCAAAACCAAAAACCTCATTCAACCAATTTTGCTGCTGTTCAGGAAATGAAATTACAACTTCATAGAAATTCCGTACATATACACACATCCAAGGTGAAAAAGCACAACCAACATATCACACCGTGAGCAATGGAGTGTGGACTAACGCCGGTCACTCCCATACGACCGACGCCACATCCATCCCTCGATATAGTTGATTCAAAGTCAAAACGGTACCAACTGTAACTACGGGGCAGCGTCTCCAAGCAGCTCAAATATTAATCATGAAATTTTGCCAATTTACGTGCGGCTTTCCATTAATAATGAACTGTTGTGCATAATAAATCAATGCATCTCGTTAGCACCGATGTGTACGGTCGGTGGTACCGCTGTTTGCGAAAGCGGACACTACATGCCAAGCGATGCAGAACACATTTGGTGCAATTGCACATCCATCAATGCTTCCCAGCGTGACACGGGTGCTAGCCAGCTGAACCCCTGCGATCTGGACCGAGGAAAGCAACAAGAAGCTCCAATTAAACATTAGTCGGTTTGTTGGTGACTGCGTGCTTGTGCTATTCTTTTGCAAAAGATTGATTTTAATTAAACAATTTGTTGCCAATGCTGGGGTTTATGATGACTTAAGTTTAAAAACATGA
Source organism: Anopheles maculatus (assembly GCA_002091835.1). Lineage (NCBI taxonomy): Eukaryota > Metazoa > Arthropoda > Insecta > Diptera > Culicidae > Anopheles > Anopheles maculatus. The sequence goes on from KZ062200.1 coordinate 48,081, forward strand.
AAATGTTAACTAATATCTGTTAAACATGCGAGATAAGATTGTCTTGGATTGTAGCAGAAGTTCTAGATCGCAGTCTCAATATCCCTAGCCTTTCTCTTCAACGCCTCAACTCGTATGAAGAATTTGCTGCGTTTCTGGCGACAAATGTCAAAACGAATACAAAACAAATGTCCTCAAAGTCTTGACAAAATTGCCATGAAACCTAAAGAATTAAGACAAGGTTAAACTATTTCTACTTTCCACTAGCCAGTCTCCAGGATTCCACGTTCAAAAAATTACCATTACTAGGCCGCACCAATGTGCAACTCTCGTCAACTTTCTGACACAGAAAAACTTTTTCCTTCCCACAGAGTACAACATTGTTTCCCGTTTTTTTCTTCTGCATCTACTCTAACTAAAAAACCAGAAAACATCAACCTCAACGAACCAACCCATATAATTACAGAATCGGAAAGAAATACCACCAACAGATGTCACCGTATGTCATCAGCACCAACGATTCGAACCCCACGGTGGCCCTCACCATCCGCACAAATGTCAAACGAAAGTGTAGTAGCTGGAAGATGGAAAGCTCAAGCACCACGGATCAAGACGCTTACTGCGCTGCTGCATACGCTGCTGGCATGTGTTCTGGCACAACTAATTTCATATTTAATTTCACATCACAAAGTTTAACCGTAACGTCGGGTTTGCCTTCAACTATACTGCCGCCGTTCCGTGCACTTACTTTTTAATCTGGCACCGCGTTCGGGCTGGACGCGGTATAGCGCGGCAAACTTTCTCCCCACAAGGAATATGCTGATGTGACATCATACGAAACGGAAGAAACTGTTTACATGTACACACACACACACACACACGGAGCACAAGTAACGAGCTTAAACGAATGCCGAAAACCACACGGAGCGGTTGTCATCGTGACGAGTGTTTTGCTGGCATTCGCGCACACAACCTAACGAGAGTTCGCCGTACTTTGCCTGTGCTAATCTGTTCTTTGATTTCTGTGCTGTACCACCGCACCGTTCCTTACCGAAGAAGTGTTTATAGTTTCAGGGCAAGAATTTCACAAACTTTTTCGTCCACATTAACTGCACTTTAGCACTACGCGCGTGATGGCACACTTTAATGAATGCAGCGCTCGGAGCTTAGCATGGTTCGTGGTAACTTTAACCAGAAGCCAGCGTTGGTGTGACGAAGCGCATTTTATCACATTCATAGCTACCAATTTACAGACGAACGTACAATATTCAAATAGAACCCATCTCCTGTTATTTCATCATCATCGTCACCGTCATCATCACCTTTGAGCGTTCGAGAAGATCCTGTCGTGTCCCAAAACATCTTATCTTGCAGCGCCGTAGCTAGCCGGTCGGATAAAAACACCTTCATCCACACACACACACACACACACCGAAATTGGTACGCCACGAAATCCACAATAAAATTATGCATCTACCGGTATCATCTTGTGCCTCGTCCTTCTTGTCTTGCACCCGCCATTCGGTATAAAGTTCATCCGACCAAACCGTATTTTGCAACAGTAGTGCATGCTCAGCTGAAAATAGCTATTCCATCGAAAATCGTCACCATTTCGTTGCGTGGTTTTGCCTTCATCTGACCAGGCAACGGACAGCGCACTGTCTGGCACAATCGATGTGGTGTGGTTTTGCTGCTGTGTGATGCTGTCTATTCCCACATCTAGTCAAGCTACTACTCGTTTACCGTCACACAGAAATTTGCATATTTTTCCTGACGGTCCTGTGTCCGAGGTCAAACGTTACCCCCGTTGGTGATGGTTCGTCGTACTGATCTCGCTCAGAATACCTCTGCCATAGCTCGGATACCTGCGGCAGCAAACAGTACAACAACTAAATAAAACTCCCCATAACCGTACTAGTGGACTCCCCACATTCTTTGGTGCAGCCACATAGTTAAAGTTTGCAAAAAGAAAAGTAAAGCATAACTTACGGCGCTCATTCAAACGTGAACGGTTGTGACAAACAAAAAACGGCAGCAATCAGAAGAATTCTGCACCGCAACCATACCGTAAGGATTGTGCAGTATTTTGATCAACAGTTATTTCAGCCGGGTTCTTACATCTGTTAACATATTCATTATGCAATATTGACCATGTTTGCCAACCGCTCCCTCTCTCTCTGTGACTCGGACCGATTCGTTTAGCTAATCATGTCGCCTGATTCTACCCGATCGAAACCACACAATCGTGCAATCGGTATCGTCTCATCATTGCATTTATTTAAATCTTAAATAAACATATGCTTGTGCATGAGCGCATGGGTGGAGCTATTGCAGGCCCTAACGAAGAAAGCAAGCTGCTTGGACCATCGCCCATTGCAAAACCGTATAAACAGACACACATACACACACACACATACGTATCACAACCCAGTTCCATGACAGATACATGTGAAAAGGAAATTAGATACACCTCCCTAAATCGATGACACCTTCCGCACCACACCATTCCGGTCGGGACCGGGAGTGAATGTAAGGCGGACAGTTTTGCACCAGTTGACAGTTCAACGCTGGCATTGTGTCCCGGGCTTTTGCTCGACAGGTGCTAACATTGTACTAGCTTTGCGGTTAGAAGTGTTCGTATGTTTTCATCACCTAATGAATGGTTGAGGCAGAAGCGTACGAGAGTCGTCTAAAATGTGTACCAGGATGAAATGATAACATTTTAAAACAAAGGCAGGATGTGTGAATATGCAATTTTAAAGAGAGAACCTGTCAACTTTAGCTTTCGAATTACGTTTACATGTGATATCTGTCAATTTATACTTGTATTACTAAAAGATTTAAGTTTATAATATCCCAAGAGTTCCGAGCTGTAATACGGTAATGATGAGAGACCTTAGCTATGGTTTTCTTCTACAATTGCTTTGGTGCTTTTGAGTCTTAATGATCAGTTACTACGCAACAAGTCAGGAACTCCCGTTGCGAATCAATTATCCAGCCATGAGTGTAATCAAGTCAACGGCACCAGACCAAGTTCTCTTGAGATAGTTGCTACTGCGTTTTAACTAAAGAATAGTAATATAAGGTCCACCGAAAGCGGAGTTGCTGCTAAGGTAAGCTGAGAGTTGCTTCACGTCCAGTTTCTCATAGACGGTTTCGTCTCATATATGAACAGCGAGTTTTGTATAATAATGTTTGACCTTGTCCAAGGAATTCTTCATCTCCAGTATCCAAGTTTCACAACGATATAACTTCCAGACAATGAACCCTAGGATTCCTTATCAATATTGTCTGTTGTGGATATCATAAAAACTCGCTTTAAATTATTATCGTTGGCCGCTCGAATGAATTTTCTACCTATTTTTGAGTATTTTAGAATGACCCATATTGCTACAAATTATGATCGTACCCGTCGTCCTTCTTGGGGGTCCCTTCACTACAATAGAACCGCCCGGCTATCATTTTCTTTCAATCGACATCACCTTTCTATGCATAAAGGATTATTTTTACTGATGTTTTTCTAACCCCTAACAAAGTGTTTTCCCACCGGCGGTCAAAACGATACCCACTCCCCCAAGAACAGTCGCCGGCAAGCAAAAAGGCGCTCAAATTATAATCCACTGGCAACACACACACACACACACACCTTTGCAACAACATAAGCTACATGGGGAAAGTAAATTAATTGCAATGACTATCGATATCAATTCTCCAGCGCATAACAATGCCCTCGCACACCTTTCCTCGCCACTAGCGTCGGGGACAGTGGCACGGTAAAAGTATGCGTAACCGTTACTTTGGGATTACTTCTTTACATACTACCCACCAGAAAGACGACTCCACGCAGAGGAGCTTATCCCTTAATGAAATCTTCTTTACGAGTGCATCGTACTCACTTTCCTTTACTTCGCTCGCTATCTCTCTCTCTCTCTCTTTTTCCCCAGAAAGCACACACACGCACACAGCACTGTATGAAAATTTCGTTCGCAAACGAGCCACTTAAAACTTACACCAACCAATTCCACTTATCCCGGATGATAACACAGGAGCGAAAGCCAACAGCAAATGTCTTCAGCTCACGCTGTCTGCTCGCAGTGCGCTGGGCTGGAATTCGACAGCGTTCGACCCTTTTTTTTTTGTATTCGTAGCCGAGCGTCATTCATACCTTCCACCATCATGTCAGATGGTTTGCACCGACACCCCGGGTTTTGGTTTGGGGTGCACCGTTAAGCGCGACCATGACACGAAGAATATCAACCCCTGGCGCTTAAAATCCACCCTTCAGTGCGAAAGTAGATTATCATCAATTTTCTCTTTATGCGCCGCATCTTGCGATAAGCGACGAATGCTCGCGGTGTTGTATAAAAGTGAAAGTGTTCCTCCACCCCAACTCTCGACCGGGTAAAGTCGCGTTTACGGGCTCCGGATGATCTTAAGTTCGTAGGGTTTGGGTGAAGAAAAGCATATTACGCCCGAAGTTCGTATGCCATTTGGCAGGTTTCTAACGCCGATACGTTCGATCGGATAGAACATTCAACAGGAGGTGATGGCAGTTCTTCATGGATAAGTGAAAAAAGCAACGATCACTTGAAGCTGGGCGAGCGTTGTACTTTCTCACTGCTGGGGCATCAGGTACCAGGTTCGAACGGTAACAGCCGGCCGGCCGTGAACAACTGCTTTCAAGAGGAAGCATAAACAGCCGAATTAACTTTAACTGTTTGTCAACTAATTAAAGCTAATGGTGGATGATTATCATAAGCCATTTTGTTGAACGGTTTCCTCTCGAGCTAACCCTTCCACAATCGAGAAATCACTTTCCCGTCCCGTCAAGGCAGCCCGGCGTATACCAGAGAGCTAAGCACCGTTCGATAAGGAAATTGATTAAACTTTGACCGACCTACATGGTGTTCTCGCTGTGCGAATTGGTTAGCTTGAGAGCAACGAGAGCTTTGCGCTAATTTAAACACAAAATATTACCTGTTAGCATTTATGAACAACCTCCCTCCCCCCCGGTTTTCAGCCTGAGACTGTCAACCCACCCGGCATCAGATTAATGGTTGAAACCAGCCAGGCCAACCAGCCCGAGCTGGTTCGTCAGTTTAATGGACAGAAAATTGGTTCACGAACGGTTGGGGGAGGTAAATAATTTCCCAGTTTTTCCCTGCTCGGGTTTCAACCCGGACCAACCGAGAGCCGACACCCGGTTCCGGTTACACACCGACACGCGCTTTCCGTCAAATTGCTACGTCACAGTAACTGTTGGCTGAAATTCGAAACGGTGGCAAAGTTTTTATTGAAATTTGAATTTTTAATTTGTTTCGATCGTAAAGCAATAGCACCGATGGCGCGAGCCCTTTGAAAATGTGGCTGTAATATACGGAAAACCCCTTTTTCGCAACGGTACGAATTTAAACAGATCGGTTGTTAAAGTGTAAGGTGATTTGTTCCGAAAAAGTTTACGGTTTCATAATGATTCTAGGATGGGGCGGAGAAGTTTCGGCTCACAAAAGAAAGGAACTATAGAAACAAACGAACAAAGGTTGGAAACTTCATGTAAGGTATGTAGTAGCAAATCACAGATCGCTCCGAGGCATACACCATGTCCTAAACTCATAGAAGTCACGCTCAAGCTGGGCTAGAGTTTCTTCTTTTTGACTTTCTTGACTAAAATTTCTCGAAACTTGATATGCTTTCCGAGAGGCTGCTTTCAAGTGAAATTTTAAACCGGGCTGGTGTGTGGGGCGGCCCGGTGGTGTATACGATAACGGCGCCGGTCTTCACACGGCAGGACCGGGGTTCGAATCCCGGCGGACCGCCTCCCCATACGCAGGACTGACTATCCAGCTACGGGTAAAACTAAGTCATAGAGAGCTAGCAATAGCAGGCCAAGATCTCACGAGGTTGTAGTGCCAAGGAAGAAGAAGGTGTGTGTAAGCACCTGGCTCCCTCTACCAACTACATCACTGGACCTAAGAATATCCCTAGAATATTTGTTTCCATTGATTCCTCTCAAGATGCACTACGTCTAATGTTGTGCAACACACAAAACCTTACTTAAAGTATCATCAATTCATACTGCTCATGCTTATTTACCATAACATTTAAAAAAAACTTAAACTTTACAACAAACAATATCCGAATTTTCCATCGTAACTTAATTGCGCTCAAAAACATAATAGAATTCGCAGAGATATCATGCAAATAACTGTTAAACTCTGTGATGAAAAGTGTCATTGTACTGTACGAATAAAACCCGAAACAACAAAAACATCTCCCAGCCACGTTCGTTCAACTCTAATGGCACTTTGTAACAAAACCCTCCGGCAAACATCGGCCAAACGGCAAGTGCAATTTTCAAATGCATTTCGGTGTTTTGGTGGAGCACTCGAAGCTTGTGGTGGGATGTGTCGAATCATCAGCAACAATATAACTTATTGCTCGCGTTCTACGTTACGATCCCGGGTTGAACAGTGCACGGAGCCCAATTATTCGGATGTTTACAAAAAGGTTCAACACCATGGCAACACCAATTGACCGGCCATATCGCTACCCATTTTGTCGATTCTAATTTAACTACTTTCTACACCTCGCTTTCGGTTGTTCGCATGTTTCATTTTTTTAGCATCTGTCCGCAACATTCTCGTACACCCTCACCACTACTCGTTAAGTGGATTTATGGCAGGCCGTGTACAGAAAGCTCCAAATAAGTTTGGCAAGCTGACAGGACCAGCACACATTAGAGCATCGCCGGGTTGGGTTTTGACAAATGGTGACTGTTGTTTTATGATGATGGTTTAATATTTCATAACACGATTTAATCAAAATCATACAATTCCGAAAAACCCTTCCCCACGAAACTACAGCCACTACAGTACTCGCGAATCACAGATTAATATCCGTTGACCAAACGCGAGGTCATACGGTTACCATCGCCGATAAGGTTCGCAACAATTCTCATCCCCCACATGTTGACAGGCGCGTTTGCAACGCGGATGATATGCTTTGCAATGCACATTTAATGCGCATCCATATGATTAGGGCAAACGACCTGGACGAGCGCCGGAGGACAAAAGCGGAATAAACTAATAAAGCGCAAATGATAGATAAACGACCGACACTGTACAGCCGAAGCTGTAGCTACAGGATGGGCAGTGTTGCTGGGAGTGAAGCGAGATAAAAAACACACAGGATGATGGACAAAAACATGTTTCCATGACCTGAATGTTGCAACTCGCATAGCTACGAAGCAAAGTTTGCTGAATCGTAATTACAACATTTCATTTTCACGGGTTTCTAAGCGTTCGGTAGGTAAACAAAACCTTCGACAAGCGTTGAGCTGACGGTTGCGGTATGTAATTGTGGTGTAATTAGTTGATCGGGTTTTGTAGTTAAGTTGGGCAGGTCAACCTCAACAAACCCTGCCTGCGAAGGGGAAACAATTTACACTAATTGACTGCTGAAGAGACAAACCAATTAAAGTGTAATGTCACCGGACTATGCTGAAATCATTTTTGTGGAAGTTCAGAACGAATGTATTTAAAAACTTGCTCACCTAATGTTTGATACAAAATCCAACAAAAAATGTCAAAGATTTTGTTTAATACAAGAGGACTAAAACTAGGAACAATGGCAGGAACGAAAGCTGACAGACCAAAGCACATTTTATATCCCAACAAACAGCGTCCTGTACACCAACTCTCCCGGGGGTATTCTAAATGGTATCATCACAAATAAACCAAAACTATCTGTTGCGGCATTCAAGATAGACTGCAAGCATTTCGACAGTATGCACCGAAGACTTTCCGCTTTTCCACTACGGAGAGACTTCGTTCCCCCTTGGGGAATGCAAATGACTGCAACAAACTTGCTTTTTTGTGTTCTTTTCTTTTGCACAAAGAAATGCGACAAAATCGGAACAGACTGGGAAAAGCATTGATGCATCGCAATGATGCCACACAGATGACCCGGGAAAAACACATCAATACGGTTGGCCGCCGAGAGTAAACTCTCGAAAGTAAAGGAGCCAGGTATTGGTTAAAATGGAAGGCTTCTTGAATGACGGCAAAACACCTTCCACCCTACCATGAGTCCCAGCTTTCGGGCTGACAGTTGATTTCAGTTTGTGCAGTTCTTTGTAAACCAGCGGAAGCTAAGAGGGATTTCATTTTGACATTACTTTACCTTCACAGTCAAAAAACCCCTCCAAAAGTCTGTTTTCAGTTTTGAGAATGGAAAGCTAGTAGATTTCGTTTTTTACCCCTCTGCAAGACACTTGATGAAACCTTCTGTGCAGACATATGCCCTGGACCATTTCAGTTCAACGCCACCTTATGCAGTAATTTCAAAAGTTGCACTACCGGCGGCAAATCTCACTAAATCTAGCCAAGCATTCCTCACACACATTTAACCAATGCTGGCGAGACACGGGTAGACCGAAATATTCTGGCAGATTGCTGTGACATGCAGTTGCAACTCGGTTCCACAAAAACCACTGCTCCCTCCAACCAAAGACCATCGATCGCTGGAATTGATATTGGTGCTGTGGGTACTAAACCCTGGCCGACATCTATATTAGAGTGCAGCCAGTGCATTGAAGCAATTTCAATAGAACGCTCTGCCCGGAGGGCAGTTTATGGCGTATGTGAAATCCGCTACCAACGCCTGAATGTATGCAATCCGCCATCCCGGATGAATCCTGTCAAATATGCGACGGCGTACAGGCAAAGCCCAAAACGTCCACACGATTTCAAAAGCGAGCGCACAATCCATCTGACTCGGCCGAACAGAAATTCAGCATTCGTCGAATATGTAGCAGCTATTTATAGGCTTATCGTGTCAGGCAAGAGTCATGATCATAACATTTCCCCCTTTGCATAAGATGTACCTTTTTGGAAGCTGTCGATAAAGACACGAGAAATGGAGTGTAATGTGTGCTCATCGCCTAAACAATGGGCCCATTATACGATTGCTGTAGTTTAGTGCAAACGGCACTAAGTCATCAATTTTTGCATACTTGCATACTACGATAATACACAAGTCTGGTACCAAATTACATCTCAGTCAACCAATTCGAGGCTATATTTAAATATTGCTGTGAGTAAGGGATGGAGTACATCAAGCACACACGCACACACAGTCATGCTATATATATTCCTCCAAATCGGCTTTAAATAAACGGCCAACATCACAGAAAAGACGCCACACTTAATATGCTTTTAATATTAAATTAAAACATGTCATATTGATGGACTCAGCAACAATAAAGCTGCCGATGTCGCTATTTCGAGTGTCGTTCACTGATGCCTTTCAGCGTACAGTGCTCGCATCGTGCATTAATGTAATTAAAATTTCAAATTAATTCCCGAGTACCGGGTAACCGCAATTAGGCTACAAAAGCCTTCGCATACGTATTGCTCTTGTGCAAGCAACGATTTTGGAGGATAGAGGTCCCCCGGTACAAACACACACGAGCACAGACATGTAATTCTAACCCTGCATTACATCATGGTACAAAATCGCTCGGCAGATTACGCACCAGTTGATCAAAGCAAATCGTCAGCAATACCAGCGACGCAGATAATAATCAATCAAACACACACACACTAAAAGCATTCAGTGACTGAGCGGCGACAACGGTTGGTGGCCATTTTTAGCCCAGTTAATCTACTAATCGATCAGCATATCAAAATTGAAAGTATGCTGAAAGCACCGCGCATTCGTCACATGCTCGGTGCACAAACAGCGGATGCATCGCGCCGTAGCGATTCAGACACAGCGAACAGATCTTCTTATCATCAGTATGCACACACACACACCTAAGTACAAACCCACTCGTCTAGTCATGTTATCGCGAGCACGGTTTTATAGCACGCACGCTACACGATGACACGCCTTTCACGTGCTGCGCATGAGACTCCCCACCGTGACAATCGAAAGTTTATTTGATACCGTAACCGATTAGGCAAAAGGTGAGACCCAAGTGATTATGTATCGCTGACATTGAGAAAGAAACACCACAAGCGCTAGAAACAATTGAATTCAGTTATTGTGGGAACTTATCGTAGCATACGACTTATCGTAGATAAGAAAACGATGAACTCTTGCAAACAGTCATCTGCTGCCAACGAACTACAGCACGTGCTATTTGTTTCTCATTGGCAGCCCCAGATTAGGCAATGATGTGTCATGTGAGTTCGACCACCAAAAATAAGTAATCAGCATGAGTGCACACGAAGCGCCTAAATGGATGCAATTAACACGAAATTCAGTAGCTTTATAGAAAGAATCTGTTCAAGTATTGAAGACCTAAAACATACATTGCATATTTTCAGGCGTTCAAATCAAATACAAAACCAGATGAGGGAGTATCAGGAACGACGTCAGGCACAAAAAGGCAATTAATCTGCTCATATCTGTATAAAAAAAAACGTCTTTAATATTATACAAAGTTGCACGGTATACGCACCACTTTCCTACACAGAATGGAAATTGAGTCAAATATTTGCAAGATACTTACAACGCACTCGCAGCGAAAGCTGCGTGGTATACATACTCCAAACGAATTTCCTACACCAACCAGAAGACTACAAAGGCTTGCAAAGAGCTACACGCAAGCACATTTGATGATGCAGCGATGGTGCTGATATGGTATGCGAACAAAAAAGAATTCCCACAAACCAGACCAGAACTATGCATTCCTGGGGTGTGTTAACTCAACGCCATAATACCGCGACAAAGCTCCCGGTTGTGTACAATTCGTGCTGCATGCTTGCACTACACATGAGAGCCTAAAAACGAGATCCATCACTTCACTCGCGCACACATGTCGCTTGTAACGCTAGAGAACAAATTTAACTGTCACTGTCATGGTGCCGGGAAAATGGGTTCAATATTACCATCTTACATAGTGCAGCACACTTGCCACCTATTCCTGTGAGAATGCCGTCCTTGGTTACCTGCGCAGGTGTTTAACATTGCTTCTCCGTGTGCATACAGTACTTTCAGCTTTAATCAGCATCCCAAAGGTAGTATACTAGAGTTGTATAAGTAGGACAAAAAACGAAGCGAGTTGAGCCGCTTGTTTAACATTCTCGTTATTTTAAATATATGTAACAATCAATACTAAAATCATATTAGATTTAATCATCTTAATTACGCATCAGCAAATAAGGTCCTCATAGTTTATGCTGTAACAAACGTAGAATTCCTGTAGGTATTCTAAGAACATCGGGAAATAATCACCACATACTACGAAAACAGTTTCCTTGTAGCTGCAAAAGCACAGCCTTGACTGCTACCGGCAATTGACCGGTTTCATCCTGATAATGGTTTAGTGCAGGCCTGCTGCTAGGAGCATGCTACCTCCCCAACTGTCCATAGCGATGCAAACAACCGTCCCGCGTTCGGAAATCCATTATCACATGGTATTGCCGGGCGGCCGCGTGTGGCTTATCGGCCGAAGAAACCGTCTTGCCCGCACGCTATTATCAACACCGCGAACGCTATATAAGACGCTTAACGTATCGTTCACCGTTGCAGTGTGCAGGTGTGTTTGCTTCCGCCATCCATTCCAGCCGTGCGTAGGGCACAGCATTCTCGGCCCAGCCTAGCTGACCGTGCTGTCGTGGGCAACACGTTTGGTCAGTGAGTCAATTCAGTGTTTCGTGAGCAAACCGTCTGTGTGGTAATTATCGTTCAAGATGATGTACCAGCTGTGCCTCTATCTGGCTCTGTTCGGTGGCCTAGTTTCAACCTCACCAGTGCACCATCCCGCTGAGGAAGGTCAGTATGCGAGTATGGAGTTTGTTCGCAATTTACAGTCACGTCGAGCACACCCATCAAACATTGAGTCGTGGGCAATGCGTTGAATGGTGGGGATAAAAATGAATTGGCTTGTGGTTAACGATGTTTGTTGGTGATCGCTTTTTTGTTTCTTCCGAAAATCTTGCACTACAATCCTTTCCTTTACACTCTCGCCGACTTCCCACAGAATATGACCCGATGCATCCGCAGCGGTTTCTGTTCGAGGAGATGCTGCCAACGGCAGACCAACGCACCAAGCGTTCGTCCGCAACGATGCCGAAACTACGCTTCGAGCCTCCAACATCGACCGAACAGCATGCACAGTACTGGAACAATCTCGCACAAGACATCCTCGACCGCCAGCTGCACAAGAACAAGCTCAACCGGAAGGTGGCCAAGAATGTAATCATGTTCCTGGGTGATGGACTCTCGATACCAACGCTGGCAGCAACGCGCGTCTATATCGGCGACGAAAGTACGGAGCTCTCGTTCGAGCGGTTCCCGTACGTGGGACTCTCCAAGGTAGGCAATGGATACGCGTCCCGAGACTCGCGCACAGGTTTACCTGTGCTTAAAACCTAGCGTCAGTGACGGATTGATTGAATCAAATATTCATTCCCGGGGTTTGGTTCGCTGTCGTGTAACAACGCCTGTCCGCTTCCTTCCCAGACGTACTGTGCCAACGTGCAGGTTGCAGATTCGGCCTGTACTGCTACCGCCTACCTGGCCGGAGTGAAGGCTAACTACGGTACAATCGGGCTATCGGCGGCGGCTGCCCTCGGGGACTGTCAGGCACAGAACGATACCGCCAACCATGTACAGTCTATTGTGAAATGGGCCCAGGATGCTGGGCTGGCTACCGGTACGTACAAACCCGTCCTATCGTACAAACTCCTTCTCCCATTCATCAACTGGCCGATCATCAACATGGCAACCATCGAAACTCGCAAGTCTTCCAATACCGCGGCTGTCCGTACCACACCGCTATTCTCCCAGTCGAACCTCGGCTTGCTTCCTGTTACTCAACCGCTTATCTTTTCCACCATGCACCGACCGGTATGCAGTGGATAGTGAACGTTGTCTAGCTTTCGAATGAACCACGCGACTGTGCTTGGGTTTGGCGTGTGAGTGTGTGTATGTGTGTGTGTGTGCGGGTATGCCTAACGAAAACAATTGAAACCAACCGTCCCCGATCCCAGGCCACTATCTACCTTTCTGCCTTCCCCACCACACTGTCATTCGTCAATCATTCGTCACATTGTGTCAACATAGATGGTTGGATGGTACGAGGCATTTTTCTTTACAGCTTTGTTGGTGGATGCTTTCCGAACTGCCACCACCGCTCCACACTACCGTTCCTTTGGCAAGGATTCAACGAGCGCTCTTGTTTGTGACATTCATCTTTCATAGCTTGGACGTTTTCGCAAAAGCTAGAACACAAACCTAACCTCAAACGGGCGCTCCATGGCGGCGAGGTTTGTTTGTTGGGTGAGCCATCTACCCACACGTACCCCGGCCCCTCTGCACAGTACGGAGCGACTGAGCGTGCATTTCTGCCCGTGCCTGTAACAGACAGAACTGCAACGACAGCACAAATGGGAGCAACAGTGCGACAAAGATGCCTTGCAAAATCGATTGCGATAGGCAAACCGAGCCCCGTGTTTCATCCTTCGGTCAAGCTGTTGAGTCTTGCTAGGGTTGGGCGAAACGGACCCGGTGCTGGTGACATGTTCAGTATTACATCCCCTTGCGATTTCGTAAATATTTTATGCAAATTTATTGACACACTTTCATCTTCTGCCAATACCCGTTTAACCTTACCCGGTTAACCCGGTTCGTGGCGTCGGGCTTCAGACATCAGTCAGAAGATTGTGCGCGTACACCATCCAACCGTGCTCGATTCCCCCGGTCTGAAGGTCCCTTACTCGGCGTGTAAACATCATCATCCCACTGCTAATAGAACTAACTTGAAACCCCCCCCGCAAAAACAAAACCATCAAAAATGTCCCATTAATGATGCCCAAACTTCGATTGACCGAATCGCTTCGTTCGTCATCTTTTCGTTTGCAGGATTCGTGACGACCACCGAGGTAACGAATGCTTCACCGGCCGGTATGTACGCCCATACGGCCAACCGGAACTGGGAGCATAATGGTGCTATCGAGAAGGACGGCTTTGATCCGGCCGTTTGCCAAGATATTGCCACCCAGCTTATCCATGACCCGGTGGGCAAACAGATGCGAGTGAGTAAACCTTAATGCACACACACACACACAGACACACAGTTTCAGGCACAGGCGCTCACACTGGTGAACTTATTTGATTCTTGGGAGTTAGAACTCGGGACACCATGAAAAGTCATCCAACACTCTCTCGCAAACCCTCTTAGCCCAACACGTTTCACCTTGCAGGTTTAGGTTTCCACAAAATATTACCTATCGTCCATTCCGAGAGTAAGAATGCCACTGCATCCTGGGGCGTTGCATTTCACTTTAGCAAACCACACCCTAGGTACTAGGGACATGCGGATCTTCCTGGTATTCATTCTGCTCACTGATTGTACAAGATCTAGTCCATCCAGTCGACGTTCGACCGCAAATTCTACTCTACTGCGCGCCAACTACACACATTCAACCAGCTTGAATCGAATTAGGACCGAACTGGTCAGAAAAGAATCTCAGCACCCGGAACTCGGTCCCATTTCGACAGAGATCAGAGCACTGTAACCGGGTGTAAAATGTACTATCGAAAACTCGGGACTTCACTTTATCAACAGCATTCGGGCCAATGTGTATCCCGTTAAGCTTTGACTATCACCTACAATTCAGACTTAACCTCAAACTTTCCAATATGTGATAAGCGCGGGAGGCGAAACAGTGGTCTTCACCGCACACCCGAACAATAATCGAATTCGGTTCAAATCCCTAACGCAAATGTGCTTTCGTACGCTAGCCGCGAACCCTCCCCGCTGGGGTTGCATTTTATCTAACCGAGGTGAGATGCACTGTTCGTCCAGCGAGTGAACGAAAATCTACGATTTTCCTAATCCGCAAACAACTTCAAGCTTCTCTACTGCGACAACCCCGGGGGGGTTGCAGACAGCGGCTAACTTCCCGTCGTGCCACCAATAAACTGTGCACGTAATTAGTGTTCCTAGAGCGCGCAGATGATCATTTTTGTGACTTTGCTAATGCTGTTTGGTTAGAGCACAAGTTAAGGGCAAGAGCCCGGCATCAAGAGTTGAACATCCGAGCTTCGATTGTTGACAGTCCCAGAAACGCCTTGGGAGGTTGGCTGGAGTTTTGGGTTTCGGGGGGTGTTTTTTTTTTTCATTCTTCTGCGCTTATGTGTCATTCATGCAACCGCAAACATAATTGAGATCGCACACATCAAAGCGTACGTCAACTTTAATTAAATGAAATCAATTGCCACTCCAAACAGATGTTCGGTTATTCAAACAGAGCCAGCCAGTGTGCCGAGGACACACACTCCGTATCATTTTGGGAATAAAATTAAATTCCTTAGCGCGTGAGGAACTCACAGGAATCCATGTACATGTAATTCCATTATCGAGAATGTAAATTTTACCCACCAACTTCTCATTGTCCCGAAGCAACAGTTAACCCAGACCGTCAAGCATCAATATTAATTAACATTATACACTATCTTTCTTTTTCAATCATCACCACTTGTACAGTCGCTTTTCTTAGATCAATCTAAGCGCCTGAACGAGTTGCCGTTTGTTGACTTTCGATTCTTGAATTCCTGGTAGCATTGACGTCTTGGCTAAACCGTTCTCGATTCCTTTGAAGCATAATTTCGCACAAACCCATTCATTAGTTACGAACACACTTGCAACAACAGTGAACGTTTGAAAGAAAGCGATTCCCACTACTCCATTGCGATAAGCGTTCGATAACATGTGTGCATTACATATGGGTTCCCTTTTGTGATGTGACTCTCTTCTGGCAGGTTATCATGGGAGGAGGCCGTCGGCAATTCCTGCCAACCTACGAAACCGACATCGAAGGCATCCGAGGCAAGCGCACCGATGGGGAGGATTTAATTAAACACTGGCAACATCATCATTCCCATCACCGATCTGCATACGTGCAGAACCGTATCCAATTACTCGAGGTAATTAGGAGTAGTAGCGCAGAGGAGCAACAAAAAAAAAGCAAACGCACTCGCTTCAAACATGCTCACAAACGAGACACCTATCCACCTACGGTTGATGAGTTACGTTGGGCTGGTTTGACAGGTTCGTGTGTCTGTCCCGTAGCGATACAGGATAAAGCCGTGTCAACTTCAACCAATTACGATTTGTGGCAATCGTTTGTGGGAATGAGATTTTTAACGTTCGAAGCCACACACTGCTGCTGCTCCTGCAGCATGTTGCTTCATCGATAAAATCCTTTTCGGGCCCCCACCAAAATCACTAAGCCAAAATTGCTAGTATGAAGCAATTTAAAATTCATGACTAAAACAACACAAAGCATAGCGCATAATTCGAAGTATCTCTTCGTGGTGTGTCTCTCGTACCCAGACGGATACGGAACGGGGTGAGCTGGACTATCTGCTCGGGCTGTTCGCCACCAAGCATCTTCCCTATCATCTCGACGCGGACGAACAGCAGATCCCCACGCTGACCGAGATGGTATCGAAGGCGATGGACATTCTCGAGCGCAACGACGATGGCTACTTTCTATTTGTGGAAGGTACGTGACACTGCAAGAACTGGACCCTTTTTGCGAACCGTTTCTCTCCATTATACGCGCTGGACGCTGAATATCTCCCGCATACAGCCAGCGCAGCCAGTGTTCGTCACCCCTGTCCGGCACCGTGCACTAAACTATTGTCCTTATTCTCTCCTTTCCGTGACTTTTGCTCGCGCCATCTCTATCGGATCGGTCCATGGACAACGGAAAACCATCCCACACTAGGTGGCCGGATTGATCATGGGCATCATTACACTCAGCCGATAAGAGCCTTCGACGAGACGGTCGAGTTCGCCAAAGCTATCGAGATGGCACGCAGCCGCACGAGCCAGGATAATACCCTGATTGTCGTTACTGCGGATCACTCGCACACGATGACAATGAGCGGCTACTCGGTAAGTGATGCAAAGCCGTCCGTGGTTGAGGGAACCGTGAGGACCAACGAATGCTCGTTCATTTTTCCTGACACCGTGTGGAAGCTCCGGCCGGTTCGGTTTGGAAATGATTCTCTAATCACGCTCGTGTCTTTCGCTTCTCATCCTTTCTTACAAACACAAACTCACAACGTCTACACACAGAGTCGCAAAAATGACATACTCGGAGTTAATAATGGCCAGCGGGCGGACGACGATCTGCCGTACGCTACCATCAGCTACGCCAACGGACCGGGCTACGATCGGAACGTGCAACGCGAAGCCCGGCTGGATCTGAACCGGGTCGACATGCGGGACAAATCGTTCGCCTTCCCAAGCACCGTACCGCTCGGGTTGGAAACGCACGGTGGCGACGATGTTGCCGTTTTTGCCAGCGGTCCCTGGGCGCATCTGTTCAGCGGTACCTACGAGCAGCACTTTATTCCGCACGCGATGGCATATGCGGCCTGTATTGGCCCGGGGCGAACGGCCTGTACCACCGACCAATCGTAAACGGACATCTTTACCTGCAAAACAGTAAATGAGAGTTGAGGTGGGGAAAGAATTTCAGAATCTCACAACGTTTCGCAATGACATCGAAGCTAAACATTGCCGAGCGCAAAGCCGTGCCTTACTGTACGCTAGTATTGCTTTCGGCTTAATTGCCGTCCAGTATTGGAGCTCCCTGCCGGTGTAGTTGATTGAGATACCACAAGAAGACTTACCAATCGGAGTAATAAATGCGTATCCATTAAAAACGCTTCCAAGAAAAGTGTGTTTGTAGTTTGTGACATCGGGACATCGCTCGTCATCGAGTAATTGCTTCTAAGCAATCATGGGTTCATGTATTACAGTTTATTACTTTTTTCGCATTGCATTCTTCAACAGAAGGCTCATATTAGTATTGGGTGCAAATCCTCTGTGAAATGTTGACGCATTATAGAGTGGAATTATAAATCGCTTCAACAGAGTATGCAAAACACGCCTGAAAGTATGCAATTTCACTACACCGCACAAATTGTGAGCTGGGAAGTTTTTGGAGGTACTAGCAAACTGCTTTTGTGCCTATGTTATGAACCGTTTAATAACACAATGCACTTCATTTTTAATATATTTTCTTTCAATTCCTTAATAAACGACCCACCCCATTAAAAATAAACTCAATGAAAGCAATTCCCATCATTCAAATCGCGTGCCAGCTTCCTGCAAGTTTCTTACAGCGATAAATCATACACTAATTAAACTGCGCTTTACCCACCATGTACCCCTATAACGTAACCATAGGGTACAGCAGCAAACCAAAATGCTATACAAACCCTCCTGGCAAATGCGAGCAAATGAGTTCCACAATAAGTGTTTCCGAACGCCGAACAAACTATACTTCTATATTCGATTTCCGGTCGCTAGCGTGTTTTTTTGTTTTGTTTCGTTTTGTTTTGCTGTAACCCAACAGAAACCAACCCCGTGCGCTTATTACACTACTTGAGCAAACCGTGCAAACTCTCGTCTCCTTATCCGAGCGGCCTTATTTCCCATAAATCACATCCGCGCTACGCTAAGGAACGAAATCCCACACCGGAAACGACACTATCGGGAGAGCGTCAAGTAAAAAAGGGATCTAAGGGCTTTACCGGTACGGCATCGCTGCTCTCCCCACCGGAAACGATATAAAGGCAACACACCACCAATTCCGTGCGCCCATTACGCTTTGAAGCATATTAAAAGACTTTGCCAAATGGCGGTGTGCGGATTTTATGTAAGTGCTTCATTTTTCAATTGAAGCTTCGGCATCCCGTAGTAGTAGCGCAGAGGAGCAACAAAAAAAAAGCAAACGCACTCGCTTCAAACATGCTCACAAACGAGACACCTATCCACCTACGGTTGATGAGTTACGTTGGGCTGGTTTGACAGGTTCGTGTGTCTGTCCCGTAGCGATACAGGATAAAGCCGTGTCAACTTCAACCAATTACGATTTGTGGCAATCGTTTGTGGGAATGAGATTTTTAACGTTCGAAGCCACACACTGCTGCTGCTGCAGCATGTTGCTTCATCGATAAAATCCTTTTCGGGCCTCCCCCAAAATCACTAAGCCAAAATTGCTAGTATGAAGCAATTTAAAATTCATGACTAAAACAACACAAAGCATAGCGCATAATTCGAAGTATCTCTTCGTGGTGTGTCTCTCGTACCCAGACGGATACGGAACGGGGTGAGCTGGACTATCTGCTCGGGCTGTTCGCCACCAAGCATCTTCCCTATCATCTCGACGCGGACGAACAGCAGATCCCCACGCTGACCGAGATGGTATCGAAGGCGATGGACATTCTCGAGCGCAACGACGATGGCTACTTTCTATTTGTGGAAGGTACGTGACACTGCAAGAACTGGACCCTTTTTGCGAACCGTTTCTCTCCATTATACGCGCTGGACGCTGAATATCTCCCGCATATCTCCCGCATACAGCGAGCGCAGCCAGTGTTCGTCACCCCTGTCCGGCACCGTGCACTAAACTATTGTCCTTATTCTCTCCTTTCCGTGACTTTTGCTCGCGCCATCTCTATCGGATCGGTCCATGGACAACGGAAAACCATCCCACACTAGGTGGCCGGATTGATCATGGGCATCATTACACTCAGCCGATAAGAGCCTTCGACGAGACGGTCGAGTTCGCCAAAGCTATCGAGATGGCACGCAGCCGCACGAGCCAGGATAATACCCTGATTGTCGTTACTGCGGATCACTCGCACACGATGACAATGAGCGGCTACTCGGTAAGTGATGCAAAGCCGTCCGTGGTTGAGGGAACCGTGAGGACCAACGAATGCTCGTTCATTTTTCCTGACACCGTGTGGAAGCTCCGTCCGGTTTCGGTTTTTTAAATGATTCTCTAATCACGCTCGTGTCTTTCGCTTCTCATCCTTTCTTACAAACACAAACTCACAACGTCTACACACAGAGTCGCAAAAATGACATACTCGGAGTTAATAATGGCCAGCGGGCGGACGACGATCTGCCGTACGCTACCATCAGCTACGCCAACGGACCGGGCTACGATCGGAACGTGCAACGCGAAGCCCGGCTGGATCTGAACCGGGTCGACATGCGGGACAAATCGTTCGCCTTCCCAAGCACCGTACCGCTCGGGTTGGAAACGCACGGTGGCGACGATGTTGCCGTTTTTGCCAGCGGTCCCTGGGCGCATCTGTTCAGCGGTACCTACGAGCAGCACTTTATTCCGCACGCGATGGCATATGCGGCCTGTATTGGCCCGGGGCGAACGGCCTGTACCACCGACCAATCGTAAACGGACATCTTTACCTGCAAAACAGTAAATGAGAGTTGAGGTGGGGAAAGAATTTCAGAATCTCACAACGTTTCGCAATGACATCGAAGCTAAACATTGCCGAGCGCAAAGCCGTGCCTTACTGTACGCTAGTATTGCTTTCGGCTTAATTGCCGTCCAGTATTGGAGCTCCCTGCCGGTGTAGTTGATTGAGATACCACAAGAAGACTTACCAATCGGAGTAATAAATGCGTATCCATTAAAAACGCTACCAAGAAAAGTGTGTTTGTAGTTTGTGACATCGGGACATCGCTCGTCATCGTGTAATTGCTTCTAAGCAATCATGGGATCATGTATTACAGTTTATTACTTTTTTCGCATTTCATTCTTCAACAGAAGGCTCATATTAGTATTGGGTGCAAATCCTCTGTGAAATGTTGACGCATTATAGAGTGGAATTATAAATCGCTTCAACAGAGTATGCAAAACACGCCTGAAAGTATGCAATTTCACTACACCGCACAAATTGTGAGCTGGGAAGTTTTTGGAGGTACTAGCAAACTGCTTTTGTGCCTATGTTATGAACCGTTTAATAACACAATGCACTTCATTTTTAATATATTTTCTTTCAATTCCTTAATAAACGACCCACCCCATTAAAAATAAACTCAATGAAAGCAATTCCCATCATTCAAATCGCGTGCCAGCTTCCTGCAAGTTTCTTACAGCGATAAATCATACACTAATTAAACTGCGCTTTACCCACCATGTACCCCTATAACGTAACCATAGGGTACAGCAGCAAACCAAAATGCTATACAAACCCTCCTGGCAAATGCGAGCAAATGAGTTCCACAATAAGTGTTTCCGAACGCCGAACAAACTATACTTCTATATTCGATTTCCGGTCGCTAGCGTGTTTTTTTGTTTTGTTTCGTTTTGTTTTGCTGTAACCCAACAGAAACCAACCCCGTGCGCTTATTACACTACTTGAGCAAACCGTGCAAACTCCCGCCGTCTCCTTATCCTAGCGGCCTTATTTCCCATAAATCACATCCGCGCTACGCTAAGGAACGAAATCCCACACCGGAAACGACACTATCGGGAGAGCGTCAAGTAAAAAAGGGATCTAAGGGCTTTACCGGTACGGCATCGCTGCTCTCCCCACCGGAAACGATATAAAGGCAACACACCACCAATTCCGTGCGCCCATTACGCTTTGAAGCATATTAAAAGACTTTGCCAAATGGCGGTGTGCGGATTTTATGTAAGTGCTTCATTTTTCAATTGAAGCTTCGGCATCCCGTAGAAACGCCCGCACAGAAAATTGCACCCCGTCAGCCAGCACAGATGCAGCCTGGCTGCCTGCAAATCTCGTTGCAAACGATGCTTTTGTTTTCCGCTATTATCTGCTTTTTTGTTTTACTTTATGTTTTACCGTAATAATAACTTTGAGTTGATCATTTTTTTATGAACGCTCTCCCCGTTCCGCTCGTACCGCTCGCTTTCAGGACTGGACCTACATCCATCAGTGCACATGCACTGTAAATGCAGCCGCTTCAAACTGCACTTTTCTTCCACTCAGAACTGGCAAACTCTTTGAACCAAAGCTCTGTGTGCAGCAACTATTAATTGCTATCGTAAAAATGGGAACGCCAAAAAAAAACACACACAACCAAACAATCCATCCAAAATATGGAGCGCCTTTGGAGCAGCTTTTTCCGTGCGGAAACGTTAACGAACTCGGTGCGAGAATCAGCAAATGCTCGTTTTACGTTCTGCGCCTCATCCTGCTGTAAGCAATTTCTCAAGCAACAACAGTTCCGGCTATCGACTCCGACGTACTGCTGGATTTATGCAACGGGTGAAAAAAACTGAATCCTTTGCGGTGAAGCTGAACCTAAAAAAAAAATAAGAAAAAGCTGAACGGAAGCGAAACTATTTCCATATTTTTCCAACCCCCTTCTAATCCCACCCCACACGCGCTACCATTCAAAGCGTATGCAATTCTCGCGGGAATTATTACATTATGGCTCTCCGATGGAAAAGGCTCGGACCGGCACTATTACTTGTTTGCCCGTCGAGAACTGTTCGCGCGAGAGAACTGGTCCAAAAATGATTCGACGCTAGAGCGCGGACGGATTTGCTGCGTCCTGTGGCGGAGTTTACCATCAGCAAACTTCCACCACGGTACGCCCGAACAGTTTCCTGATGCACACCCACGCGGAATGGTCCGGCGAATTGCTGCTCCGGCTGCTAAGCCATTCGAAACTATTAATTTCACCGTGCCTGGAGCGGGCCGGACATTCTACTGGGTGACTGAACCCGCGAAGCACTCATTTCGGATTCATCTAACCGTAATATGAATCCTGCCACAGTAGCGCCAGTAACTCCCCGTGCACTAGACCCTCCGGTGGCAGAAACACTTTTAATCGAATCGCTGCCGAGTAAGCCTCCATCGAGAACGGCGTCTCGATACGCCACGTACTTAGTATGTATTACAGCGCGCCTCGGGAGTTGCAAATAATCAACGTAGCCTCCTCACCATCGCCGGTACTGCTTTGTCGCATATCAACCGCTCGGAAGCAAACGCTCCCGATATGGAACGGTGAAACAAACGGCTCACAGCAGTCGTTAATAGTTGCTGGCAGTGGTGGCCGGGTGACGGTGGGCAAGGGAAAGCAACAATAAATCCAACTGGCTGTGCACTTTATTTGGCAACGAGTGAAAGAATGGACCTCACTTTGGGTGCAATTTTTCTCTCTACGGATGATGGAGATTGTTGAATGAGTCACGGGAGACTTTGAAAGTACGTCCGTGGCTGTGGCGGGCAGTGATAAACATCATTCTTGGATAAAGTATTACCAAAGCCGGTAGGCTTAGGTCGATGGGCTTGAAGGATAGCGTTTTGTTAGTACGCTAGTCAAACGTTCTGTTACAACTGGGTGTATCTGTAAAAAAAATAGAGTTAGCGATATTGATGACAAACACAGCTGATAAAGTAAAGATAAGTGAAGTTTTCAACAATCGTTCAGTGTCACTTCGCATCGACTAGTTATGCATCATTGGTTTTTCATTAGTTTGAAGTACAGGGAATCCCCCTGTACAGCATCTTACACAATAAGGATGCTGTTGTACAAAACTCATCGTTGATGCCTTAGGCGAAGTCGTCTAAATACTCAGAATGTAGTATTTTTAATTACATTACTATTCGAAACTTTTGTTTTTTTACATCCGGCACTAAAACACCCAACATATGTCAACTACAAAGCTTTGCATTAGACATTCAGCGTAACTCTTTACATCTACCACAAAAGCAGGATTGCATACCTTGCACAGCACTTTTGCATTGTAAACTAAAACAATGCACTCACTCCCCTGCGCATGTAACTCCATTTCTATAAAAAAAAAATTGAGTACATCATACAACGCACGCTCAATTTTTCCAACAATCCGAATAGAGACTGCACGCACATACGATACACGCCGGGCCACAGTACGTACACGAAAATTGAATACAACTGCACCACCAGTTTATCTACACCATGGTTACCAATGAGCGGAAATAATGCAACCCATGCCACTTCTGCCACTCGTCCCTAACTATCGTTGCAGCCTTTCGCTTCCTGCTATACCGGTACCCCTTTTCAATGAAATTCAAACAAAACACATACTCACAGCAGGAAAGTGAAAAATATTAATATTCGCTTCCCATCAAAATCCGCCCGAACCCAGGCAAACCCAGGGTGATTGCCAAGGCATGGCGATGCACCCAGTCCAGCGCGGCATTATCTATTCCATCTGTTGCCATTGCCGACGGAAGCTGAAATATTAGCCTCCATGTCGTGTAACGGTGGCCAGACCTCTGACCTCCCTTTACCACTCTCTTTCTCTCTCTCTCGCTCCTTCTCTAGTTGTACGCATAACGATAGTATTTCTTTCTCTGATTTTAGTGAGCAGTGCGGTGTAGTCTGTGCTTTTGCTGGCTTCTGAATGGCGACAGGTATGCGGGAAGCTTGATGAGCCAGGACTGGTCGATTTAATTCTTTGCTTGGAAAAAAAGCAGGCAAAGCGAACATGCTATAAGGACGTCTTCTGCCAGAACGAAGAATGCTTTTCATTCTCATTTCAATGGAAAATCTGCCACGACCAATAGGTCGCTATCCATCGCCTGCAGCGGTTCGAGTACAATAGACCACTGGAGAAATGAATCCTTTCGTTTCTTGGATCCCATTTTTTTAATAAAACGCACACACACACACACATACACATACTCTTGTACGGGTAGGAGATAGGAACGGGATCGTGTATACTCAACGACCACCATGGCTCGCTCGCCTGCTAGCGGAAACTTCTTGTAGAACCGAAATATTAATTATGCCGCTCGATTGTACCGTAGGGTGTGAAAAGGATAGTCTACATTCAGGCGCTCGCAACATACATCCTCCTTCGCGCGACGCTGAATTGTACCGAAACATTTTTCAACCGATCAAAACCCTCAATCACCGTCATCGTCATAATTATGGCCATTAAGAGACCGCTCTCTCGGAAGGGCATTCAGAGCGTTGCTAGAAAATTTTACACATTTTTGCGCTCCTCCCCCATCGCGTACTGTCATCTTGGTACACCCGCGCGACCAAGAAAAACCAGACGGTTCTGATTTCAACGTTTTTGCATTCTAAAATTATCGCTAATGGCGAGCCAATTACTTTGACCACAGAACGCTCCCGGAACCTCCCATCCAATCATCGAACTTCGGCATGGTTTCGGGCGGTAAACCCATCTCTGACGGTCGCTGCGTTTACTATTTCACTTCACGTGCCTTCGACGGGAGTTACATTAAAAATGTTTCGTCTCAACGACCAACAAAACAAAACATGCATACACACACACGTACACTCGTTCCCCACTTCGAGCTGACTACTGTTACAAGCGTTAGTTCGTTGTTTACAGCACTTTGCCGATTTCATCATCATCATGTTTTCCTTGATGACGCTTTCCTATTTCCGTTCGGAACGCGCGAAAGCGCAACCGCGTGACAAATGGATACCATCTATCAGTGTATGAAAAATTGCATTACCATTCGACGATGCTTGCCGACGGGTCTTCTTGCCATGCCTTCGCTCCACACCCCCAAAAATGGGACAGGAAGCAAACGATGCTGTACTTCACCGACCATTACGCCTGGTCGTTTGTATGCCCATTTTTGAACTTCAGCACGGCCTCACCTCATCGCGTGCCGCGTTCCATCCAACACAAAAAAAAGGGTCGAATCGATAACCACCGGAAGCGATGAGAAAGTCGCCGCCATTCTTATGACACTTACCTATTGTTGGGCCAGCACAAAAGCAGCGAAGAGCGCCATGAAAAGAAAAGAGGGAAAGAAAGAAACATTTATTAAACTCCGGTCGCATTCGTTATCCCTTACGCGGGCAAAGGAAATATATGAGTACAATGTAAATAAAACAGTAGCAACAAGCGGGTTCATTCGGTGCTTGTGTGCTTGTGTGTCTGCAAACGGGATGAAACCACAGCCATTTGAATGGAATGTACAAAGCTGATTTAAATCCTTCGGACGACAACCGTGCACAATGGGTACGGGGCCGTACAGCACGTCTCATGAACTTGCAAGAAGTATGTTCGTGTATCAATTTTACGTACTCCGAACCGGGGCATCACGAAGCCCGTCGCGCACTTCAGCTGCTGTTGAAATTGGAACTAGATGGCAGTAGATAAATTGTCTTTCCATGCTCGCGTAACGCTTCAAAGAAATCAATCCTGTTTTACCGCAAACACATTTATCCTGATGTCGCTTTGTACCGGAGCATGTTTATACGTTAACAGGTTTCAAGCTATAGCTCGGTAAAAAAAAACATCAAATGTCATGCATTTCACTCGCTGACTCCAATTTGAGGATGATAAATCAAAGCCAAAGATAGCTCGTTTGAATGCAAAGGATACGCTTTTCAATTTCCCCCCCGTTACATTAACGACCGTGCAAGAATATCTAACTTTCGCAGCAACTCTTCAATATTTGGCGCCCCCGCTCCAAATCAACCGCATCACATCAACTGCGGATCACGCTTTCCTATCGCTTCCAATCCATTATCTCCTGTGCCATAATTCCACGGACTCGCTTTCCAAACACGGACGGACCATAAGAAAAATAACCACCGAATCGAGCGATTCGATTCGTCCGCGCGTAACAACCAAAAAATAAAGCCGCACGGCCAAACTCGAACAAAACGATGCGCCCCGACAAGAACAAGCAATAGATTTATGATGTAAATTTTTCAAAACTTTTTTCTCTATCCTCTCTCAACCGTTTCTCCACCCCCCCACATTGCGTCCCGGTTCCCGTTTGGCGCAACTTTCAACTTTTCCCTGAACGCGTCTTTCGTGCGAGCTTTGTCACCGGCACTACGGTCTTCCCGTGCCGCCGCTTCGCGGAATTTACGCTCAAAGCACAAGCCACATCTTCTGCGCGAAAGGTCGAAATGGACAAACTGTTAAAGCCTTGCGAAAGTTTTGCCCACGACTCTAACGAGCCAGCAGTAAGCTGCCGGAGCGCTTTTGCAACGATAGAGTGGCGCCGGCAGCAAGAGTAACAGCAGCAGTAACACACACAAAAAAATACAACAGTTTTTCACTAGAATTGTACAGAAAAGGCAAAGGAAAACAAGGAAACACCATCCCATCTTGGGAGGGGGAAAGGCAGGGCGAAGAGTGGTGAAACTTTCTGCCAAAGAAGTGAAAAAGAAATGTGTTTACCGGCACACAACACTACACTACGTCGATACAAATTACATGCCGTCGTACAATGACACTAAGGCCGGTTCTGTGAGGACGCACAAAACTGGGGAAGCAACGCAACGCAAAAAAAAAGCAGGGAAACGAATTTTTGATGTGCAAGACATGAATACGAAAACGATCGGCCCGAGGCTTGGCCAATATTTCCCGGCATCCATCGATGTACGAGCAGCACCTTCCGTAGCCGCATTCAGATCGATTCGTGGTATGAAAAATTGGTCTTCCATTCCGGTCGTTTGTAGCTAAAATTATGCTGTTACATTTAATTGCGAAAAATATTCTCTTTAATGGTCAGTGCTTCAACTTCAATTACTGTTCAACGCTACCCATACTATCGGAGTGCTTAAAACACTAACCACACACGGTAACCATCCATCCAGTGCATACCCTGTGAAGTACCTTAACGAGCCAAATGTTCCAACTTTGTTCCGAACATTAGCAATGAATCGAACTTCGGTTGGCAATGTTTTACGACCACAGTAACGAACGATACAACTATCCATATTGATGTACTAGGTAAGAATACATTTTTCATCCCCCATAGAAATAGAAGCTAAAAAGAGTAAAGGCACCGAAAGCATACACGAACAAAAAAAATTGATTGGAAATCACTGGACTCCCTGTGTATGACGTACACACTCGTATTCGTTTTCCAAATTCTATTCAATCGACGATGTATCTTCCACATTTCATTTTTGGAAAACTTTTCACCTCCTCCCACTCAAGTCAATCAAAAAGCGAGAAAGATACGTATGCCAAACGAAGCGGCGTCCACATACATACCCTTCGCCTTATTACACACTTCTATTTCCATCAAAGGCAGGAACACACCATTTTATTTATGCAGCAATATACAAAATTGCAAAACTTTCAAGTCGTAATTTAATGCAAAGCATCTACTCACACTCACCGGAACGCGAAGCCATTACCCCGTAACGATCCATATAACATACGATTCAATCATCCAAACGAGTGTCCGGGTGACGACCGCTCAAGACACAGGCTCAAGACACAGCTCAGCAATTCGTTGTGTCGCTCGGTCGCCGAAACACTATCCCCAAACCACCGCCAACCAAAACTGTCCAACGTCTGCAACGTCCGGCGAACAACAACCAGCGAATGCAATCGTCCCGCAAACGCAAAACAATCATTTTGCCCATTTTGCGGGGCAGGAAAATCATTTTATCACTCCAGTCGGGCAAGTGGTTTTTGCAAACTGCAGCAGTTTGCCCCCCCAAAACCATCAAAAACCCTTCTGTGCTCGCGCCCCAAAAACCGCACGAAGTAATAAAACACACTTCAGCGTACCGTGTACACGCTCCTTTGTGTGGTTTCGCTTTTTTGCGCATCCTTCAATAAGCATTTTATTACGCGGGTACTGAGTTTTCATTACTCGCATCGATAAACGATTATTACACCGAAACGGAGGATGTGGGGGGCTCGATTGATAGCTCGAAATATGATTTTTTGTCCGTTTTGCATTAAACCAACATTATCCCGATCACCTTTAAAGCCGCGCGTGTTGGAACTTTCGAACGGCAAATGGGGTGAGGCTAAAACAAACGATCCACAGCCCCCGCTACAGTCCTACGATTAATACGAAGCGCTTGCGGTGTGCTGTTCATAACCCTGTGCATAACGATCGTCCAGATAGATGGTATTATTTGCTAGAAAAAGCTAGAAAAGAATACTATAACGCTTATTCCACCCATCCGAAAACTCCGGTCAGGTTTAATCCGATGGGTAAATTAAACATTCATTCACCGGGCGAGCAGGGCCCGGTTTCCAAAATTAAATCCGATTGCAACCGGAAAACTCGAGTGTGAAAATATGACTTTCTAAACTATTTCTATTAGATAAATCGGGGCACACACCGTCGACACCGTACACCGATAGCGACTGACCCTACGCTACCGTCATTTCAATTTCCGTCCGCCCGTGGGTTTTTGGTCGTTTTTTCTCTCTCCTTGCCGTCGTTCAACTCCTGTCCACCGGTTGGTACGTTGTGAATTAAATTAGAAATTCAGCACCACAAAAAAAACACACACACACACTCGCTTCCTGTGTCCAGTGACCAACTCTCCTATTCCCTTTGTTCCGTTCGTGCCAACCGTTCCTTGTAACACTACCGCCGTCCAATCGAAATGGTACCACAGTTTGGAAATCGTTAAATTTAATTCGATAACATCATACTCCTGACACCAGCCTTTTCTGTGCTGCCTCTTTCTGCCAATGTAAACCCTCGCTTTCCCATTACAATCAGGGAACGCTTAATACTTTAATTTCTGCGCCATGCCGTTTGCTTTATTTTTCTTACTACGGTTGATATGAAAGACTGGTGTCGCGCGACAGGGAACACTTATCAGGGAACAGTGAATTCGCTTTTTGAATCCTTTTCTTGCCAGATGCCAATTAAAATCTTCTCCGCTCGACCCGTTTAGGCCCCGCGTAACGGTACAGCAATGGACACCAGAAATTAAACCCGGCTCAGAAAGTTGTACAGCTTGGTGAGTTCAAAACAACATACGAAAAGACGCCACCGGACCACTTTTGGATGATATCGTAAAAGAAATCAATACAAAAGGGCGGTTATGATCTGCTTTTGAGGGACTTAAAACGGACAATGGGAGCAGAGGACGGTGTAAGAGCGAGTTCAACGGCAAATGAATATTTATTTTTCCTAACCACATCAATTTGAACTACATAATGAGAGTGAACCCGATGAAAGGTTGGCTTTGCGCAGTGCTGTTACAGCGACAGTGAACAAATAATTGCGTACAAACGAAATTGCCACTTTAATCTCTAAATTATCACATCAATCATGTGCTTTTGCGGGCAGTGTTTTGCGTTAGAAAACTCAAATATAAACTAATGAATATCATTCGCATTAAATCGAATCGTACAAACGCAACGATCGAGCGCTATAAACGCCGGAAAGTATGCAATAATTAAATCATAAAAATTGTTTAAACACTACGGTCCACGTCTGCTGGAACATCTGCCCGTCGACAGCACATTAAGCACGCTCTTTTAATTGCAACGATACCACGAAACATGCATTCGTTTTTTAACGACCATTTTTAACTCATAATTATGTACAAAAACAGAACACTTTCAGTGCTAAATCAATATTTATGCGATAATTTTGTACGCTCGTTCTTCATCGTGCTCTTTTTTTTTTGTCCATTTACCATCTTAACTTGCTCAAAGGCACTATTTGCAACCCCATCCCCAAAAATCAAGCACACCGTTTAATGCAAGCGTCGAACTGAACAATTTCCCGGTAGCTGAATCCGCCCAACTTAAGTCGACAGAGCTCACCCAAAGTGCTGTACTTCACTCAAGTAAGCGACACTTGAAAAGCTTTTCCCTCGCGTCCTACGTAACACTGCTGCATCACTTGCCTTTGCTTTACTCGTTGCAGTACGGGATGGTTTGGTGTACGGTACGGGCAACCGCATTTCATTCGATACCATGCCACGGGCTCCGTGGTGCGTACAAATACTTTCCCCATTACTGCGCTGCAGCACGGGTTAAAAAGTTGTTTTGCTTCGTCGCGCTGCAACCAAGAAGCGTACTTCCGGCAAGACATTGGCCCCGGCACAAAGTTAGGTGCAAACCTCCCGAAGGGACTAATAAACGCTAAAGAACTACTCCGCAAGCGACTAGCCAGCATGATGCACGGGATTGAACCCAGGTACCAGGTACGCTGGGGAGCGGTTGTTTCCCGTTGCAATCCTAGTACTCGAGAATATTACAAAAATGTACAAACTTAGGGTAACCACTCTCGGGAGAAATCTTTCCAACTTCCACAACTTTACTAAACGCTTACAAAAGGTGAAAGTAGGAGAGAGAGAGAGAGAGAGAGAGAGTAAAAAAAGGCACCCAATCGTGACTCTGTGTTTGGTAAAGACGCAAACTGTCACTCAATAATGCGAGCATCCACCACGCGAAATACGTTGTAAAAGTTTGCCGAATTGTTGTTGCTGCTGCTGTTGACCGCGCTCGCA
Source organism: Anopheles maculatus (assembly GCA_002091835.1). Taxonomy (NCBI): domain Eukaryota; kingdom Metazoa; phylum Arthropoda; class Insecta; order Diptera; family Culicidae; genus Anopheles; species Anopheles maculatus. Next base: position 79,096 of record KZ062200.1, read on the forward strand.
CCATTGCCTCGCTGATGATACCAACAGTAATAACATTAATGATAATAAAAGCGACAACAATAACACCGTCCGGACAAAAGTTTTCAAAAGCACGGTTGCCATTCTCCTGCCAGCGTACCATCCCTTGCTGTCACCTAACTTTTCCGCTTTCTCCGCAGTACCGTAGTACACAGACTCCCAGCTACTTCTCGCCAGCCTTCCATTAGCCACCGTTCTTTCGACACGATCTGCCCTACATTGCTATTTCCCGGTGATACAGCTTCCCGTTCGGCCGGCACTTTCAATGGGTTGCGAAAAATGTTTTTCCAGCGAAAAACCATGACCACTCCAAAGCCAGTCAGCGTGTCGCGGGAACAACTTTCCTAAAATGGTACAACAACTTTCAACATGAACACAGTCTGCAAGTTTTTAAAATCCGAACCCTGCAAAGGACGGATGGGAACATAATGCTGTCACACTTCTGTGGCACGGCTTCGCGCTCCAACTGCACGCGGCTGAACACAATGAACTGAAGAGTAGCTGCCGAAACCTAACGAGAGTGCTGTCTTCGGTGGTGATTTAAGACCGTTGCTCACTGCTATTGATCACGACCACGCGCTATCAAGTCAATGTGCGATCTGGCAAGTCATCCCCTCTCCGTATCCACCGGAGAGGTGGAGTAAACTTCAACTCAAATCAATTCCAATTCACCCACTATAGCAGCGCAGCGAGCGGAAAATAGGTTCGAACTTTCCGACAACAGCAAAACCGCTTCAGCACCAGCTCCAGACGAGCCGAGTGAAAAGTTACCGCCAAAGAACGCACTGGCCGCGTAAGGAAATGAGCGGGCCAAGAAAACGATGATATTATGACAAACAATGGTAGCACCACTGGTACGGGCAGTACAGCAACCAACCAGACCACACCACGAGAATCAATCTCCATTTGTGTCGAGAGGGGTTAAACTAATTCTCCCGACTGCTGCAAGCAATTAATATACGGCTTGCATAGATGGATGGGTGTGCCGTAAAAATGGACTACCATTTCTTTCCTAAACTCTTCAAGACTAACGCTAACCAACCGCTCGTGTGGAGGTAAAGCTGCTTGAGGTTTCTGCTGCGGTGACTGAACAAGACACACACTCGTCGCAAATGAAGTATATAGCTCAAAAACTACCACTTCAAACCGCACCGAGTTTCGAGCGAATTGATTAAATCTATTCCAACTATCTTCGCCAAACAATTCGGGTAGCTTTTACCCATGGAAACCATTCTTCATTTTAACGAACTCTGATGAAAAGTCTACATTAGTGTGCAGCTATCGATTGATTGCCAATTGCAGCCGGGTGGACGAGTTTGACGAAATAACATCCTCCGGTGTAAAGGATAACAATAAAATGTACTAATTCTCTGTTCCACATCGGCGATGAAATGAAGTTTTCTATTGTTTACTTAAACCGCAGTATCGAGTTACGCTTTACAGAGTTGAATACTAAAAGGTTTCAGTCTAATTGCGAGCTTTCGTAGGGGATTCATTGCTAATCAAATTTCGTTATCGAATCGAAAGACAATAGCAACGAAAGGATGGATGTTCGCAACGTTCTGTGCATGTTAGGGCATATCATCAGGAAGACTACGATACAAATTTTGTAATTAGAACAGAGTTTTTAGATTTTCCCAACTTATTTGTTGCGCCTGAATGCATGCAATCACTAGCTCAAAGTTAAAGTTGAACAAGTACACAGCTCTTAAGTTCTGCGGAGAGTGAAAAATAATTTTGGACAATATTTAACGTTGGTCTTCAGCTAACCTGATTCATTTAAATTTCTCAATTCCACTTACTCAATTATACAATACTAAATAATATGCAATGCGTATACGAAACCAAAAACATGCATGCATGATCTCAAAAACAATTAATTAACCCAGCGGTATATCCTTTTTTCTGTACTTTTTGTGACTGCTAACAAAAACAATCTACCCAAAACCCAAATAGCAAAAAGAATTATTTCCCTATTTATCATTCCGAATTCTTCCTCACACATACCTGAGCTCCAAAAATCATCAAAAACACATTCAAGTCATTTTTCTCTCCGAACTTCATTTCGAGCTGCTCGTTTTCGTTGTTTTTAATTTTTTTGTTGCACTTACACGCTTCTTTTTCTTAATCTCGGTCACAGCCTCTCCTTTAGCGTCACTATGCAAATATGTTCTTCCCGAAAGCGGGTCACATAAGAAAGCTGCTGTGTACCGAACCCGTCCCGAAACCCTATTCCCCAACAACCGACACTGACAACGCCCGCAAACGTGCAAGAGGCCAGCAGCAAGCAAATCCACTCACTTCTCGTACTCCATAATCAATCACACACTTGGCCACGTAAGCAAAGTGCAGTGTTTTTCTCATCGTCGTCGTCGTGGGGTTGGCAAAACCTAACGAGGGCAAACGAAAGCGTAAACGCTGCAAAACCTTCACCTACAAACGCCTGCCATGCACGCTTCCCATCCAGCCTGTGTGTGTGTGTGCACTTGATGGCGAATGAATTGCAGGAAGCGGACGTTCGCATTCATAATAACACCACCACGAATGGCACACGAAATATGTATGACAACAGTAGAAGAAAACACACCACCCCGTCCTCCTCCTGCGGGGAATGGGTCCGCCATAACGCCGGGGAAAATGCAATCGTGCATGTCGAAGAAGTGCAGTGGCAACATCACATGCACAAGTCAACTCGACAGATTCTTATAATCCTGCCGCTTGGGCACCGGTGTGCACTGGAGCGTGCCGCAGCTAGCCAGCGTGCGGTATGCGGTACGCCCGAGTTATATGTTTAGTTCCTGCAGGATCTAGATTGGTTGGGTGTATGTGCCGGCCACCAGCAGCAGCCGAGCAGCTGCCGCACATGAAAGCTAACCCATTCACGGATCGCTTGAGACGGCTCGGGCCAAGCGCACCCGTGGACGTGGAAAGATGCAGACTCATTTTTTAATAGCAGAGCGCTCCACAGATGAATTCCACAAACAACCATCAGTGCTGTTTATAGGGATGTTTTTCATTCTCACCAGCTCACTCAGCTCCACCAAACACACACACACACACACACACACACAATCTCTAAGTCATCTACCGTTCTGCACATTCATGCAGGGTGCTGGTTGGTACACGATCCGCGATCCAGGATAGGAAGCAGCGCGAGAATTGGCTTACTGTACACCGGGTACACACACCATCCAGCGGCAGTTTTTGCAACGAAACAGCGTCTGCCTCAGCCAGCAAGCATATTAGCCAACAGCACCAACAGAATTCGCGAAATTGACGAAACTTCAGTAAAGCACACAAAAACCATCTTACTGTGCGCTTTAAAGCTAAAACGACTGCCAAAAAAAAATCACGCGAATGGTGCGCCTTTTATCCTTCACTTTCTATCCTAACTGTTTCATTTTATCTCTTCTGCCTGCATCGTTCTGCACAGCGTAGCGACCAACAAATCACGGCATGCGCCAACATTAGGCTACTAAAGGTTTAGTGAAATATATTAAAATGACTGCGAGCAATAGTCAAATATTTAATCATAATGAATGATATATTAATCTGGCAGGAATCCTTAGCCCGGTGCCGTGAACGTTCCAGCGCTTTTCGCCCGAGTGAAGGGTATCCACTGCTGCGCTGGACGAAACGTCGTCCGTTTTGCTATAATCATGCCAGAGAGATGAAAATTTGCCCACACTCACTATCAAGAGCAAAATGCAGAACGTAAGATTCACTGTGTAGCGCTATATAATCCTGGTCGGATTTCACCGAGATGATACTGTACCGAAGGATAAAGCGAAAAGAAAAACAACACACACACATACAGACGTTCCGTTTGAAGCTGATCCGTTCGCTATAAAGGATTCCGAAAAAGGGAAGCTTCGTTTTTTGCTGCTCCATTCCCATGTCAAAGCTTTATACGAATCCCATTCCGAGCTGTCTGGATACATTTCCAATGGTATCCAGTTTTTTGTTTTGTGGCTGGTACACCTCTCTAACCCATCTAGCATGCTGCAGAGCTAAATAGCTATTTAGCTAGCTCCTAAATGCGATACAGCATCAACAGCATACACTCACACACACAAAAAAAACCTGACCTGAAAACAATCGTTTTAACTTTGCAAACCGTCGTCTACCAGCGTTGTACGGTTGTGTCCGGAGACTAAATCTTCAATCCAGCACACACCAAATTCGATGCAGTGCAGTTGGAAACGCAAAAACAAATAGCACCCGCAACCCGAGCAGACCGTGTCAATGTTTTCGGGAGGTTATGGTATTTCTGCGAATCAAACTAGAGCTCGGCTCAGCTGTTGCACACCTGTGCTTCCTGTGTACGGTGGTGAGGCCTGCACACTTAAAAAACGCTACCCACACACACACATTCTAGCAGCCAACCTGATGTCACGCATTTACGCTGACCTTCCTCCTGAAGAAAGGTGACACTGTGCCACCATGACAAGGGCATGAAAAATCGACTTGGAAAAAGCAGCAGCGTCCCGAACATCCTGAGCAGCGCGCCGGAGCCGGGCAAAAGCGGAAAATCGACTCCCATTTTTTCATCGCCATCTTCAGTGCCATCTGGCAATGGCATCGGTACTTATCGGCTAAGCATCAAACCGTGGCCGGTTCTGGTCCCGGAATCGTTTCGTTTGCTGGAGATACACAAGTACATATAGGTTGCCGCACCGGATGTATCGAACATGTCTTTCCGGTGCCAATGCTAGTGATTTTGCATTCAAATCTCTCCCCCGACCGACCGGTTTAGTGGAAAGCGGAGTCTCAAACATCATCTACCGGAAAGGATCGCACGAGAGGCTGAACTTTAAATGCAGAGTTCTAAACTCTTTTCCATAATGTCCTCGCTTTAAATCTAGTTTTTTGTGTGTGTGTGCCTAAAAGATTTCACCGTATCATGTATCTCAGTTTGATTTTGCTACAACATTTAGCATGAACTAAGCAAATTAAATGCACCATGTCTAAGATTTTACGATTCCTTCTCGCCCTAAGTTTTATTGGTTTTGTGAAATGTAGACACATTTTTGTTTTTAATTTGCCAGCATTTCCCGTGTTCATTCCCGCGACGTGCCGCATAAGAATGTCTTTCCGAGTGCTACGTGCTCGTCACTTTTAATCAAGTTTCTTGACACATTCTCATTAAAAAGTTGGAAATTTTTTTTAGGGCCAAAAAAAAGGCGCACACACATTTAGATTTAATGCGATTGCAATCGAAACTGGTGTAAATGTATGGTGAATACGGCTTTAAAAACTGTTCAATTTAACATTAAACAAAGTTTGTTGTTTCCCGGTTGTGTTGAGCCGTTTGTTTTGCTTTGTGCATATTTTGCGCTTTTTTCCCCTTCCCAACGGTAAATATTCATCGCTTCCATCCAGCTTCGAAACAATCCCTGATTTATCTGAATCCCACCGCAATAACTTTTAGGGATTAGAAAAAGGTTTGGTTTTGGTTTGTTTCGAATTTGTTTTCCCCAAAAATTCGGCTTGCTGCACTTTGTGTTTTTATTTTTCATATTTTCGAACACACACACAATGTCAACAAAGCCGTACCAACCGCGAATTTGTTCAACCGACTACAACAAAAAACAAAGAAACGCACACACACACACACAAATCAGCACGCACAGGGATTATTCCCACTTCCGGCCGAACAGGATGATATAATTAGAAAAATTTAATTAAACATCATCCGCAGCCTAACCCCCACCGAATCGCCAAAAGCGTGTGAAGCGATGAGAAGGGGCACCGAGGCACGATGGCAGGGATCAAACGAAATAAGAAAATAATAAAATCTAACTCAAACAGTAGCAAAAAAAGCAACCAACCGATGGGCAAGAAGCTATGAAAAATGAACGTTTATTTCGGATTGACATGCTGCGGACGGATAGAATGGGGAGAGTGCATTTGGGGTCGGGAGTGGAAAGAACAATCGATGAAAACTCGTCTACCCATTCTGAAGCACACTGCTTGACAATTCCGGCATCGAATTTCGCACGTTCGAGCTAGATTTTTTCATTGCCCCAAACCAGACGGCGCTCAACATCCGACACAAAAAAAGCTTCGACTGGCGGGAGCTTTCCGTAGCCAAAAAGCTACCGGTAGAAATTCCGATACCGGTCACTGGTTGGCGCTTCACAGGATGGAAACGCGCCTGCGCGACATCAAGCAGCGAACCGACAGGACACACTCTCACGAAAGCATCCCTATCGAGACCACGAACCAGACCGGAGAATCTCGTTACCGACGCTGGTGACGTCTGACGGGAAAATTGCAAGCACGACCGTTGGGGACCACGCCATCTTCTATGCAACTAGGGTGTACGATGGTATAAAATGCAACTAAAGCACATTGCACGCAACAGAAACTTCCGCAGCGCGAGAGAGAGAGAGAATGTGTGGTAGCTGATGCAACAAGAGCGACAACAGAACATGTCTACGAATGACGCATGGAAAACAAACCCGGTATTTCGCTTTCGCTGGGCGGGAGGTTTTCCGGTCAACCTACCTGAATGTGTGGTGATCCTAGCAGGTTGATCAGCTCCGACTTCTCGCGCACATACTTGTGTCCCGCGGTGGATGAGATGGCATCGATCGCGTCCCGGCAGCGGCTGATGGCATCTCCCGGTGGGGCCCGCGATGGATTGATAACCGAACTACTGATTCTATCAAACAACTGCAAACAGCATCAGCAGAGCATCAAGCCCCACACACGCGAAATGAAATGGATGCGACCGTGTCACGCGTGGTACCATCCACGAGTTACGGGTTATCCGGTCGTTTAGTGCGGGATGAGTTTGATTTTGTTGGGGCGCATTGTTTGTGTACATTTCAGGGTGATGCCATGAGCCAAAGCCAAAAATGTGATGGAAAACAATCGGGTGAAAATGGGGGGAAAAGAAAAATCAGAGAAAATGGAAAAAAAGAAAGAGAAAGAGATAAAAGTTAGAATAAAATCAACATAACGAACATCGATAACTCAAGGGAATGTAGCGTCGCCGTAGATCTCTTGCCGTGGATTGTACTTCTTGATTTTGTGTTTTGTAACTTCGTTTTAAAATACAATCCAACGGCAGCGAAACCGAAGCGATACCCATCGAGTGAAGCATCAACAAAAACGAGCCAAACTACTAAAACTACTACTAAACACACACATACACAGGGGTACCTCATCAGAAGGTACACCCTAGCACAACCATTACCTGCAGCAACTCGTGCAGCTTGACGTCGCGCAGCATGCCGGCCAGCACATCCGGATCGCAGTTCGCATCTTGCAAAGCAATGATATCGTCTAATGAGTCAAGAATTTTCTGGATCGCCTCCAGGCCCGCCTCCTCGTCGGCCCACTCGTTGAGGCTTTCCGATGCAGTACCAATGGCCACTGCAAACCCCCATCATCATTCGTACCGAGACAAAGTTTCGATCGTCGATGTCGCAGAAGGACGATGGAGTGGTGTGTGGTGGTGGGTGGTGGGATTTGCAGCATGGAAGGAGCGGGGACACGAATGTGAGTGAAGGTAGAAAAACGAGAAGAAAATAGAGACCAAACAATAAGCATGAAACATAGCATGAAATTAGTTGAAAGTAAATGTATGTCGTGTGGCTCTGGTTTTGCTCGAAGCCATCCGGAATCAATAGCTACTAAATGAAAACGAAACAAAATAACCATAAAGCATATCAAAAACTAATACCGAGTCCCTATTAGTGCCTTTCATAGCAAGTAAAGGATTCAACATATGTTCAATTACATTTTCATAACCGTACTTTGCGTACGTCGGCTTCATCGCAATCGCATTCAATGACTGCCGAGCGATGGGAATAATAAAAATATATTTATTTAAACCCCATATGTTTTATTGCGCGCCTTTATACCCTCCCAGCGTGCGACACTGAAACCCATCCAATCAGATGACATTATTTAGACATATTCGTTTCACCAAACCATCGAACACACAGCACCAGCAGCAGCAGCATGTCGTCGGTAATAAAACGTCCATTTTGCAACAACCAAAAACAACGCACACACAGAACGAACGGAGAACTTTTCCGAGATATGGTTATATCTACACAATCTAGCACGTACCGAGAAGCGGCAAGCGTAAACTCTAAGCACGGTGCACTAAACATTACCGCCCAGGCCGTGTGGCAGCCGTGGCAACTGGTGCAACAAGTCATCTCGCGACGTTAAGCCACATCACGAAGCGATGAACGGAGCTCAATATGCTGCACTGTCACCCGTCACCCGGTAACCGCAGGCCATTTCAATAACATTAAAGAAAGAAGAGCCAGATGATTCGGCTACTCGAGCATGTCGCTAGCGGGCGATGTTTAACAAAAAAAAAAAAATCCACCCTCCACCGGGCAGACATTGAGAGCGCCCATTAAAGTGGGCGGCAGAAAGCATCAAAGCAAGTGATGTTTTTTGCTCTACCATCCCCGTTTTCTTTCGTCCTCTGCTACGAACGTGGTCCGAGTGTTTTGCGCGTCCTTCCCTTCGAAACCGCTGTGGATTACTGTTCATGTCACGCTCTTTCGTTATGGTATTGTTGCTGTCCTGCCAGACACGTAAGCGAGCGAGTCCAGAAAAAAGACCGCATAGGAGCGACGGAGCAGCATACACTGACAACACAAGCAAACAGAAAAAAAAAACAAGTTCAATTGCATTTTAATTAGTCGTTAGTTTGTGCTGCTGAAAGCGAACTTTCCCCGGGTAGAGAGATAGCACATCTTGTACGCTAATAATAAGCTGTAGACTAAGCTTGCTGCAGTTAAATCTTATACAGCTTTAAAATTATCACGAACGTTGCCGTGGCGCTTTAAGGGCCCTTTTGTGATTTTACGCTGCCTGCTGTACAGTGTGGCGAAAGGAGTCCTGTTTTGTCCAACAAATATTTTGAGCACGGTAAGCTTGTTCGATTCAAATGATAATTCTGAAGTCATAGCACACCCGAAAACTGTTTTCATCGTGAGCGTAAAGGATCAAATCAAATCCAACAAGCCGCCGGCTTGCTTTAACTCACTTGAGTCGGTATCCGCACAGCACAGGGGATCCATTGCAACGCCGCCAGCTACCGTTTGGACGGCGGCTTTCAGCTTACGGCGCGCGTTGTAGCGCTTCAGTTCCTCCACCGTGTCGCCCAGGTGAATACGTTGCAGTTTGTCACGATCCTGTAAAAAAAAGCAAAAGAAAAACCCGTATCAACGTGAGAACGACCTAACTAACCGTCGTAAGATTCTAAACATGGCAACTTACCCGTATCCAAGGATGATCCAGAATTTCCGTTATTGTCGGCCGGCTGATGGGATTGGGCGCTAGCATCTTCAGTACCAGATCTTTCGCATTGCTCGATACATTCTTCCATTCCGGGGTATCCAGCTGTAATGGGAACGCAGACAGTGTCGTGTCCTCGTTATGAAATCTTTCACGGAATGTGTCGGCGACGACGCTGACAAACGCCCCCAAGGGCACACCGTACCCGGGCGTGCAAAAGGGATGCCGGTGTTGAACATGCTATATTGCATGCTATATTAAATTCTATCACACGCTACATAAATAGCATCCCAGAGCCTTCAAATCTTCGTCCAGGGATGCATCCTTCGCGTCGATTGACATCGGTTCGATAGCACGTATGTCAGAGCGGCAAAGCGGCACACCGAGAGAAACAGGAAACCGGGTAAATCTTACAAAACTACACTTACCGTGACGCGTCCCCGAGCGATGGCATCCTGCAGCCGTTTGCCGGATCCGTGAAAAGGTAAACGCCCGGATAACAGAACGTGAAGCATCACACCAGCACCCCAAACGTCGCACGGTTTGCCGTACACTCGCCGTGCCACCACCTCCGGGGCCATATAGTGCGGACATCCGACGCGTCCTGTAGCGTACGAGCAGAAGCAGGTGGGAAAGAAATCGAAACAAATGCATCAGTTATAATTGGAGCAGTTATTGCTGGGAAAACGGGTGATTGATAAATGTAAGAACATAATTATACGTAAAGCACGCTGACGTAAAGAATCAACAACAAAAAAACACGTACTAAACATGGTGAGAAAGCATCAACTATCTATCGTTTACTTTCCAAGGTGCGTTGATGTGCTGGTGGACTCAAACTTGACGGATCGGTACAGTTTTCTTTTTAAAAGCAATACTGCTGAAGACAACTATGTACAACTTTGTGCAGAATTTTTACTTACTTAGTCGCGTCAAACAAAACCTCCTGTACCATGTCCAATCGAACCTTTTCTTCCTAATGCCGGTGCATTTACATTCGAATGAACTTCCGTACGTTTGGGATCATTTCCTTGTGTGTTGTCAACCAGCCATGCGTAAATCTTTTCCCGTCAACACATATCCCACCATCACGCTATCGTGCTATCGTCATGTTTCCATCTAGACACTTAGACACTAGCTCCTATCACTGTTGTCTTCCTTTTTAATGTGCTTTATTTCTTTCTTCCTACCAACGAACCCCACGGATGAAGATCGCTAAAAGCGATAGCTTGCTTCAATTCAATAAAACCTTCGACATCGACCTACGGTTCCGTTTGCTGGGACCACGCAACCAAACCAATCTAGAAAATCACCACCAGCGCTCAAAATGCTCAATCACTACCCGGAACCCGCATCGCACACGGACGACACTCCATCTCGGGGGCCACCCGGGCGAAGGATCTACGTCTGACAAATTGAAAGTGATTTAGAATTCCGCAAACGTGCGTGTGCCCGCCCGAGAGACCGCCGAACCTAAGGTGGCCGAACGACGGACGGAAATAGGTCGATAAGCAGCTCGATTTCTCGAGCTGAGCGGATAACGGGCACGGTTGATATCGGTTTTCTGGTGTCGGCATGAGGGTGGGTATCATCCCGGCGATGTGTTACCGTTCTGTCATGTATCGTCGTATCATTCTTTAGCAATTATTTTATCAAAAAAGGGAGCCCCGTTATCGAGAAGTAAGTGATACACGAAGGTTCACCATGTGTTTACGTTACCTTTTTTTTCCCCCCGGGTACCGACAAGAGCAAACACACGGTTTTAACGAAAATATTACCGATTATTTTAAGAACTCTTGTTATGTTTATCTCGGATCAAATGTGACGCTACGTTAGGACACAACAACTTGCAGGCAGTTTAATAAAACCAGTTATGAGTTTTCACTTTCCAACATGAAAAAAAGCAAACCCCGTGTTTCAATTCTATTTGCATTTCCAAAACTCCTTTCACTACGCACGTAGAACCCTTCTCATATCAGCAAAATCTAACATTCGCCACTTGTTTCAATCAGAAACAGAAACACAAAGTTCCTAATTTATCTTCCGAACTTGTAGGGGCAGTTCGTTCGAATACCCGGTCCCGATAATTCCGACACAAATCCCCTAAAACTAAACCGAACCAAAACTTTCTCGCCCAGCATCGGTGCTTAGTTTTTCCAACCGGCATGGCGAGATTTTCCTTACAATGCTCAACCAACGAACCCCACGCTCTTCCTTCCATCCTGTGCGTTCTAGTGCTTCAACTTCAGTCTCCACCTGCTAGACATTCGGGCTATGCATATATGCAAGCTACATATCGTCCCAGCTGAGAAAACCCCGTAAACCTTCCACAATTTTTGGACCGTGCGTTATAAGGTGGGCCCAGCCAGCTGAGTTTGACGTTGCGCTATTATTAGCAAAAAGACTACCTTTAAACCCTCGTCTCATCTGTGCCGCAGCACGCATTACATCCGCCCGGCCTGTCCCATTGCACCGGGCGACACTCGTAGGGCTTCACTGTCTAAATATTTGAACAACAAACTGTTTGGTATCGTTAAGTATCGTCCAAACTTTTCCCCACAGTTTGCTGAACTGTGATACTTTCTTTGCGCTGGTCGGGCGTTCGCTGCAAACATGGGGGCCCGTGCAATGGACTGCGTATTTGCGTAGGATAAACTCCACCCGGTAAAATGGTAAATTGGAATACCACAAAAAGTTTTGCGTGCTACCTCTGCACGAAATTCCAACCGGACACTACCGTGTGTGCGGGGTGTGGGTGAATGGTATGATTTTTTAATGAATACGTTTTTCTCACTTTCTCCTAAGAGCAAACGTGAGTCGGTGCTAGTGCTTCGAGCTACATATGTCCCGCAAAAGTCGTCCTTAAAATCTAGTTACGAAAAAATAACATTATTAATAGAATTTATATTAAATTAATACAATCACTGAACTACACACAAATTTCAACTTTTGATCACAATTTGGCTACGATGAAAAACTTAACAAGACATTCATTTAACTATCCAGTAGCAAAACTTATCTTCCAAACTACAGAGAACACTTTAGCGGAACAGCTTCATCAACTCTCGAACTTTCCCCCCCGCACTTAACAGATTTTCAACAACGAGTGCTGGTAAGAAAATGCTTGATACTTCATTCAGTAACGGCAAGTCAACTTGTCACCAAAAACCCCACAACGCCACATTCATCACCGCGCATCGAAGGCTTAAATTCGACGCGCCTGTAGCAAAAGCAACTCTCCCCAGCCAGGGCCAACGTTTAGCGGTTTATTCAAGTCAAACTTTTCTCATTTCATGCAAATATCAAACCAACTTGGCAACGCCAGTGACCAGTAGACGTGAGTATACAGGAGCCGGTGCGCGGTACACAAAGCGAGCGACTGGAAATGATTTGCCACTCCAATAAACCGCATGTTCTTTTCGTACGCTTTGATCGAAAGCATTGTGGGCGTTGGTGGACACACGAAACGGCGAAGAACTTCGACATTTCTCGCTACGCCTGTCTTGTCTAATCGGCACGCACCGAAGGCGAGCGGGCGGGCGGGAAATCTTCACCAAACGGAGAAACTTTCCATGCTGCTGCACAAAAGTTATTGTCTTTGGTAAAATGTCGCAAAGCAAACACGGAGTGAAATCGTTACGCTTCGGTGACGTTCTATTACTTCTTTTTGGCCACCATTAAGGATCGGTTTCGGGGGGAGGTTTTTGGTATCGTAAAAGCATCAACAGAACTTTGGCTTAAGATAAATGTTATTTTTATATTACTTTTGTGTTGTAAAATGCTATGCAAATGTGTCGGTAGCTGTGCACGTGTGCTAGCTATAATATATGCATGTGTAAGTGTTTTTTTTTTTTTGCTGTGTGGAAATGATGGAAACTATCGACTAGCTATGTCTGCCACCGATTGCTACAGCCGCCCAACTGATGAACAGGTCGGTGTTGGCGGTATTAACGACACCGAAATCAAACAGCAAACAACACAACCCCACAACACAATGCGCACAAGGAAAACAATGATAAATGTGTACGTGTGCAAAAACCAAAGCCAACACACACACACACACACACGGTTTGCAAAAGCAGATTGATGCGGAACAGATAAAGCAACGGTCTGTGAGAGATGAGAAACCGAAACAGCAACAACAGCGCACGAACGAAGAGAATATGAATATGATGAAAAACAGATAGTTAAACGAGATAAATGTACACAGAGAAAGAAAAGAAAGAAAAAAAACCAAACAACACACGGAGACTGGCTCGTCGGTTTGCTGCTTACCCTCGCTATCTGTTTTCAGGTAGAGCTTTCCACGCGGACTCAAAAACGTACGATGGGGGTCGACTCGCTCTACAAACCCGGGAGGCGGGTTTTCCAAACCATTTTTTTATTGTTATTGTTTGTTTCCGGACGACCCACCCACCCAGCAGTTTAAATGGTAGATGGTAAAGGTGGGTTTGCACGAGTGTATGTGTGTTTGTGTGGGCGCGTGTTTGTTGGTGTTTGCGAACGCAAACATGTTGACCGAAACAGGAAGGATATCAAAAAAACAGGTATGGTAGAAAGAAAGATAGAGAGGAAAAGAGAGAGAGAGAGAAAGAACCAGTGAAACAGTGTTCTATCCGGAAGCTGGAGGAATGCTGTTAGTGAAAACAAAGAAACATATTTTCTTCCGCAGTTTTTGAGCGTGTGTGTGTGTTTTATCGCAATCACAATAGATAACGTCAGGATAAAATACTATTAGAAGAGGGTAACATAATAACTCACAGCGTCCAAGAATTGTATTTCGTCCGTTGGGGTTAGTTTTACGACAACGATAGCAACATTGTTAACGAAACTACATTCCCGCATCTCCTTTGTTTCACTTTGCCTTTAGTGAAATTTGATGATTTTCTTTAATTTAAACCGATATCACCAAGCTTGTTTCAATGCTTCGCCCGCTACTGGCAACATTTGTTCAAACAACGGCTTATTTTCGAAGCACGTCTCACAACAGATTTCACCATCATCATGTTGCTTTGCTCGGTCCTAAATTCAACGGAACAAGATTCACGCCATTTAGCATATGGTTACGCCTCACTCACAATGGATCTCAGCATTCGTTGACCTTTTTTTTTTTGGAGGCGTTTTTGTGTTATAGATTTACAACCCTTCACGCAACGACCTCAAACGAACCGGTGACCGGTGTTCGGTTACAATGCGAAGCAGCGAGCGAAGAATAACCCTTTTCCGGCACAAACCACACAAACCGAAAACGTTGGATAATTTGCCCACCGGGAAAATGTTCATTAATTTCACCGCTTGTCCTGCTACTAATTTAGCGCGTGAAGCTTCCAATTAATTATCTTTCGACGCTCTGTCCATCACATGTAAATGGTGCCACCGTACCGTAATCTCAATCTTTCATTTGTAATCATGCTGGATAGAAAAAAAGGGAACGATCTGATTACACCGCATTCCGCAAAACGTTATGAACACGTGTTGGGAAGCGGCCAAAAAAAACTTGTCACCTGTTTTCGTACAACATTGGCTAACAACACCCGTTTTTTAGCACTTTTTATTTTACTTCCATACTACTCCCATACGTTAATTTTAATTTTTAACTCAAAACAGCTCAAACATTCTAATTAAACCCATCTTTGGCCCAAAAATCGCGAAAAAGGACAACAAAAAAGACCATAAAAAAGCATACAATCGAGTATGTCAAAATTCCCTTAACCGTTGCAGGAAAAAAATCAACTGTCTCCGAAGTTCAGTATCTATAAATATATTTCAAATACTATGAATCGGACGCCGCGAACGAATACTTTACAAAGTACCATGCGCCTCCATCAAACATCGCAACACAATATTTTACAAAGTACCATGCGTCTCCATCAGCAAATCGAATTCTAATTTTTCGATCGCTCGATACAAAACGCCCGACTTTATACAATTACAATTTAATTAAACATCTAACAATCCAAAAAACAAAACAAACAACCGGCCCATCCTGCTCATCGATTCGTAACGTACGTCCTATCAGCGTACAATGTAAAATTACAAAACAATACTTACCATGCGTCTCCACCGAATCGCGCCCATTGGGAAGCTGAACGGCCGAACCGAACCCACCGAGCTTGACGGGTGCGGAATTGTCTGCGGTAGCTAACAGCGCACAGGCGGGCCGCACATCCCGGTGTATGATGTCGTTCTCGTGACAGTAGCGTAACGCCTCCAAAATTTGCCGCAAATAATGACTGAAATGTATGCATCGGGGAGAGAAGAGTAACCACAATTTTCAACACCAGAAAAAGGGAGAAAAAAGAAGGAAAATCGATTAGTAAAATTTGACTGCAAAACGGGTAGACTATGATCGTGGCGAGCGAACAACGAATAGTTTCCATTGTTTCTCCAACGTGATACGCACACCCGGGGATGAGGCACACACCCCCTCCTTTATGGTTGATTTGGTGCAACGCAATTATTTCCACGTGAAAAACAATAGAATCATTAGCGCACAAGCACATCGATATTGGAAGGGAAAAATGCACCACTGATTTCATGCGTAGATTTGGCTCGTTTGCCGTAACGAGGACTAGTTTAATACGCTTACAAGGCTTTCCCCTAAAACGATTTCATAATCGGTAATAGAATTTTCCTTTGAAAAACACATGTGTATTCAATTTGAAAGCTCTACAAATTGTGTGAGTTGAGTTAGTTGAGTTAGGGAGGGAAATATTTTTCTCATTACGTTTCAATTATCCTGGCAGTTGTCGATCTACAGCCGATGGTCATCGTGTTTTTTACTCAATCAATCAATTTTTCAGAACTCAACTGTAACCAACCGGCACACAAGTAATCCATTATTGTTTTATCTGCTATCAGCCAAATATCTCATCACACCGAAACCGTATTGATGAATTGATACTCTCTGTCTCATCAATATCCCACACCAAACGCTCAATCAAACAATAATACCATAAAAAAGGGAGCAAACACACACACACACACACCTATCTGTTATCTACTATCAAAAATGTGTTTTTCACCCCCGGGAAAATGAAGCAAAAGAGAAAGAAAAAAAAGCCAACCATGTTACTTACCACGCGACTGCTTCACTGTACACAAATCCTGCCACGGCCCGGCGCACCACCTCGAAGCAAATATCTGATCCTTCCATGCTGTCCAATGTGATTTGTCCGGGTGACGTTTGAAGATGTGGATTTTTCGTGGAACGGCACGCCACGCAGCACGCGGACACGAGCAGGAAAGAAGAAGAAAAAACACACACAAAACGAAACGCTGTATCAGTTTACTGAAGCTTCGATGACAAAGCAAACAAACAACGACATCGATAGTGACGCGGCGCGAAATGCTTTTCGGAAGCCCGGTAATCAAACACAGGCCTGCTTCAAGTGTCAGGCCTGACTATCGGGCGGAAATAGGGCGAGAGAGAGAGAGCGCGAGAACGGGCAGGGAAAACATCCACCAATCTTTCAAAATTTTCTTCCAGCGGATGGTCTCGCTTGGTGCGAGTTGGCTTCACTGTTTGATTCCGACCGTTCCGGTCACCCGACGTCAACTCCGGCTTCTAATGCGGACCCCGACGGTAACGAAATTAAGCATGATAAAATATGATAATGACAAACGAGAACTGATCCCGTCATCATTTTGCTGCTCATTGCCGAATGGATGCTTTGCTACTTGGACGCGATATCAAATCGACCCGACCATACGCTCTCTCAAGAGCCCTCTTGCCACCCGGGAGAGTGTGCTGTTGAATGCTGTTTTACCATCCAAACGGTTCGAAGCGGCGCTACCGTTTGAACACACTTTCAAACATCATGTTTCATTCTGGCCGGAGTTTGATTAAGAATGATTTTGTAGAATCAATCACGCAGCAACTCACAAACACCCTTTACTTCATCGTTATTCGTCCGATGCTGCAGGCGTTCTTTGTTCATGGTTGCATAAATTATACGCTCGAAACAAGATGCCGTTAATATTTTCCACCGAGCACTAACCATCGGAACGCTGTTTATTAATTATGGTAACGATTTTATGGATTTTTGTTTTGCACTCCTGTTTTTCATTTACAATTCGCTTGATCCTTTCGCTGTCTTGCAGCCATAACTTGTGTACAGCGGTGCCGGTTCACAGCATAACATCCGTTTTCCCCAATTAGAGCTATCGAAACGGTCATTTGTTCGATCGATTTTCGTATTTTTCGACCAGAAACATCACATCACAATTCCTCTGTACAGCGAATCGTTTAACTGGTAATCCCTACCCAAAAACGTGACGCTATAACGTTTTCGCCCATCGCCTAGCTTGCTTTATTAATGAACAGCCACGCAAACGGGCTCACACACAACCACAAAAGCTCGGAACTAATATTTCAACATGATCGAAAAATTACGCTCCTCAAATCCACATTCACGCCGTGTTCTGTTTTGCCATCCATTTTCACCCCGTAATGGTCGCTGGAAATGGATGTAATTTGAAAACAAAAACCCAGACAAAATGAAGTCCTGCTTGATTGCTTCGATTGAGTTCGAAAGTATTGGCACATATTTTGCAACCCATTGCATTGGTCGGAAATATCGCTCGTCAATTCAGCAGGGTACGTGACCATGATAAGTGGTGAAAAGGCGGTGAAAATTGACCAACAAATGCTTCCCATCATATGAAGAGGATCTCAATGGTTTATGTGGAACAAATTGGTGGTTGAAGTAGGTACGGAATATTGATTTTAAAAATAAAACTATAAAGATCCAAACATTGAGTAGTTGCATCAATTAAAATTTCTCGCAAATGATAAATCTTTGGAGTTGGTATCATCGCTTCAAATATCTCAATAACGATAACCTAACTTCTATGAGCAACATTTCCGCAGCAACACAATTGCAAAAGAGCAGCAGAACAAAAGTATCTTTGCCAGCCCAAAAAACATTTATATTGTTATTGAAATAGTTTTAATTTAGTTTCCTGTACTTCCCACAATCACTCCATAAACATCCGTACTGACAGTTCTGCGTTGGTACCGTCCTTTCTGCTGCCAAATCTATACCACATTATTTCGGGACAAGCACATTGGGTTTGGATACCGACCGTCTGCTGAAGTACAAAGTGAAGAAGCAAACATTCCTATTCAAACACTTACCACCCTCCACGGTTCACCCTACAACACATACACACTGCTCCGTTCAGATCACAGCTCCGAGCGCAAGACACCAAAAAGGACAACCGCTTACTTCCGGTGCTCGGTCCGGACCGGACCAAGTCTCGAGACGATCTCAATTTCTCTGTCTCTCTCTCGGTCACTCCAATAAAATTTAATTACACTAATTCGATCAGTGTTCAAAACGCTTCTAAGCTTCTCATAGCCGTCCCATCTTCACAGGAGTAAACTTTACCCTCTCTCTCTCTCACTGGTGACTTCGCTAGCTTCCCTAGCTTCCTACAATCATCACACAATGGGACAATCTTGCTGACCGAACATCAAACTATCGGAAAAGGAATCCGAGTTTCCTGAACTAGCCCAAAAGGACCATCATCATCCAATCACTTCTAGCCGACTGTTTGAGGAAAACTTTGCATTCTACTACGGACGGAAGAAGATTATAGCCTTAGTCAGCGAACAAAACTGTCCGGTGGGCAGTATCCGCTCGGGGCCACTTACGATGATTCGACGGAAAATTATGCCAGTGTGGTAATCGTCTCCAAAAAGTCCACTTTATTTTCGCAACTCCACTACCACCACCAGCCATGAATGCGGTGTGTGTCTGGGAGGACCGTTTTAAATCGATCGTCTCGACCACTTGCGAAGATGGAAGCGTTCAACGGCGAGCGAAAGTGATGCGTAACCGTATTGATCTGACAGTCCGAGGACTAAAACAACACTGTACACACCCGTTCCCACCGAGAGACCGCCATTGCTGGCCACCATCAGCAGTGAGTGAAGCTTGATGTTTATCCATAATCATAAATTTAGATGCGTACGAAAGTGGGTACTTCCACCGATCGAAAAATATTCCAGATGCGTATCGGTTTCTGCGTACTGAGTGTGCCGATATCCAATTCCGCTTTATGCTGGGCCCGCTTATCATCACGCACGGATAAGCACCCACGCGCGCCAGAAGAGCAAACGAAATGCATAAAATAAACCCATAAAAGGCGAAAATAGCACGAGCGAACGAAAAGCCTGCTTCAAAAGAATTGCAGTCGGTGTTTAAATTTTTGAGAAACCTTCTTTACATCGAGCGAGCGCAAGGAGAAGCAGTTGTAAATGGATAATAAAAATTGCTTCTGAGCAATTCATACAATAAGATGAAGTAATATGAAGCACAAACGGATCATTTCTCCCAATTTCGCACACAAAAAGCGCTTTCTTTGTCTGTTTTTGAACAACTTTAAAGGACAGATTTTCAAATTCCTTGATTTTTGTCGAATAACAGTTCGCGGAACGAAACCTTACGAAAAACAATATCCTACAAATAAAGCATTGCTATTTATCTTTTAAATAACATAATTCACTGGATGTTTTTTCAAAGCAAACAACCATTTCTTATCGGTACCTGTTATTCTAAGCACAATTCCCCGGGAGGATTTTGCGTGTCTATTTATTATAGCCGAAAAAGCTCACACAATCTTCCCCCCCAGGGATACATCCCGGAGCAGCAGAGATGACTCGACACAGCGAGGCGTGCCATTTGCACAACGGCCAAACAACATTCATCATACTTACTACTCAAACACCATGTACAGCATTCCTTCGGAGCTGTACGTTTCCAGCAGCTCGACAATGTGCGGATGTTTCAGCATGTGACATATTGTGGCCTCTCGCTTCAAATCTGTAAGAGAAGAACAATAAATATAGTAAGACTTTTTGTTACAATGTTTTGTTACTTGAGACGGGGTCTACAGTTGGAGCACGATTGTATGCAGTAAGATTAATTAAGGTAGGGAAAAATAAAATGTTACACATTCGATACGTGGGTATCCTTAACGAGATTTAAAGATCAGAAGCAACTCAATCTGCACACTGCTATAAGCTAAACGCACCGAGTACGACACCAAAACAATTGTACAAATAAACTTTCTTTTTTTCGATGTTTTCTACAGTCTTTTGATCTTCAGAAGGTAAACAACATCCTAACAAAGTCCCACAGGTAGGTAGAACCAGAATGGCAAGAAAAATGATACTATCTGCAGCTTTCTTTACATCAAAAAGGGGTTTGTTTCATTTGATCTCCACAGAAACCCCTACAAGAATGTTTCATCTGATGACAGAATATAAAACATTATCTCCCTGTTTCCTGTTACATTCACTATTTGCCTCTAGTTTGTTCCCCCCCAATGGTAATGAAAATTTCTTATTTCGCAGCTAGGGACGAAACCAAATCCGCAAGTTTCCTACTCTTGCATAAAATAGCGATTATTTTCAAGCAGACACCCGTCGCAGCTTGAACGACCCGACTCGAAATAAACGCGAGCTACAGGTTTTTACGCGCCCTCATAAACAATGTACGGGTACGCCATTGGCGAAACAATCAAAAACCAAACATATTCCACCGGGTGGCTAAAAATTGCTTCATTTCCATCCACCACCATCATGCAGCGCGTAGCCACGGGGGGTTCTCAAACGACGCCCTAATCCCGCAGGCCATTTAAATAGAGCGAGACACACACACACACATACACACGTACCCAGTCAACAAGCCAAACATCCTTGCACCCGAACGGCCTACGGTGGGACACACTCATACGCATATATGCAGGCGAAAAGGCCAAATGAAAAAGGAGCCACATTTTCGCCCAAAATATCATGGCATGTAATTCAGTGACGCGCTCGTAGATCTGCATATATAAGCTGGCATGAATTCCTAAGTAGGCAAAGCTAAACCGACTGCCGACTTGCCAAACCGATGCACTATGGGAACAAATGTCGTCATAATTTTTTCCCCCGATTAATTTCCGTTCTTGAAACTTGGTGAGGTATTCTCTTCGGAGAAGGGTATTTCTCGGAGAAGTTAATAATCAATGACCATTCTAAACAAACACATTCCAAGGGTAATCGAATTGGTCTAGCTTCTTCTTCTTCTTTCCTAGCCTAATCCTAGGGAGCACGTCTAGTAGACAGGGCCTGACGTTCAATTCGTTTCCAGGAAACTCGGTCCATGGCTGCACTCCTCCACCCCCGGATGCATCCCATCTCCCACAGGTCTGACTCCTCTTGATCTAGTCAACTGGCAAGGCATAAGTCCGACATCCTCATCAAGTGCCCCAACCAGCGTATCCTTCCGGTTTTGGCAACCGTCAGGATGTCCGCATCGTCAAACAGCTCAACAAGCTCGTGATTCTTCTTCTTCTCCACACGCCCTGCTCGCACACACCGCCAAAGATAGTCCGCAGCACCCGCCTTTCGAAAATTGCGAGTGCATTGGCGTCCTCCGCCAGAATAGTCCAGGATTCGTACCCGTAGAGGACTACCGCGTATGGCGCATTTCGTGCGTTTTTGGAGTCTTCTGGATCTCAGGAGTTTGTGGAGCCCGTAGTAGGCACGATTTCGCTGAACAATGTGCCTTCGGATTTCGCAGCTTACGTTGTTATCCGAAGTTACGATCGTGCCAAGGTAGCAAAACTCCTCTACTACCTCAAGATCGTCGCCGTCAACTAATACTCTGCTTCCGAGTCGTGCTCTATCGCGGTCAGAGTCGCCGGCAGGCAGGTACTTTGTCTTTGTCGCAATGATCCTCAATGTATTCCTATCGGCCTCGCGTTTCAGCCGGGTGTACGCTTCGCACACCACCGCAGATGTTCGCCCGATGATATCGATGACATCGTATTCACCTCTGAATAACTGTCTATACAGCTTCGGGTAAATAAAGAGTAAAAAAATCCGGAAAGCTAATATTCTTCGTTTGACAAGATGTCAAATTTAGCTTATACGTATACACTATCTAGCCGCCCCGAAAATAGGATTTAAAACTGTTTAATTCATCAAAATTACGAATTCATTTTGAGATAATTCTTGTATTTTTTTTTTGCCTCGCAAGTGCCCATTGTGCGATGGAATAATAGAGCACCGAGACGCGATAGTGTTTACAGTGCAGGAATAAACTGTTTACTTCCAAGATGTTTGAAATGCAAAGCGATATAGGCATGAAATGCTTCAACTAAAATCTTAACCTCTCTTAAGTAGTTACTTAATTTGCAAAGGCTTAGAGGAAAGAGCTCAACAACATTTCAACAAAGTGGTTGAAAACCCCCATTTCCATCCAACCGTTCCTAGTTCTGCCCTTCATTAGTATTCCGTAACGAGAAAGCTGTGGCGGTGTAACAAGTACAACCTTTTGGTTAACTATTGACACTATTTATTATACTACTCCAAACCCCATACGATAAGCACACACTGTTTCGACACCACACAGCAAACCGGTGTCGGTTCGAGTGGTGCACATGACCAACATACCGATGGAACTTTTGCATTCATTAGAACCGAGTTTGTAGCAGAGCAGACGAGACCATCATCCCAACACAAAGCCTTCGCCGACTACTCACTCGCCGTAGCATACGCGCGTACACAAGATTCGGTCGTGGGATTCTTTCTCGTAGT
This sequence comes from Anopheles maculatus, assembly GCA_002091835.1. Classification (NCBI taxonomy): domain Eukaryota; kingdom Metazoa; phylum Arthropoda; class Insecta; order Diptera; family Culicidae; genus Anopheles; species Anopheles maculatus. The sequence continues at coordinate 101,981 of KZ062200.1, forward strand.
TGCACAGACCCGTTTCGCACCCACACCAAATCCTGCCCCGGTGCCATATCGTTTGTCCGGAAATTGAATTCTTCTCATCACATACACAAGCCCCATAGATCCTCATACCTTCCGCCAGTCTCTCAACCAACTGGCTCGTGAGAACGGTGACGAATGGTGTAGCTCGCTCTGGGAAAATGCTGCGAAAACAATCCTCCCCCGATAGTATGGGAGTACACATGCCAACATGTACCACGTGTTCTTTATGGCTGCTGCCTGACTTCTAGCCTTCCATTTGCTGCTGGAGTCAAATTATTTAGTCCACCCCAGTCCCGTCCCGTCGAAACGATGACCCCTTCTGACACAGGTACGGTGGTTTTGGTGAGCTTCGCGCGTAATATATTGCTTGTTTTTTTTTACTGCACGACGTCCTCCTGTAGTAACGCTGCTCCGGACATAACTTAGCAAACCATTAAATATTCAATTTTTAGCAGCTTGTTTCGCACAACAAGTACTCAAGATGATATTGGTTATTAGCGTTTTTCTCGCCGTGCTTCGGTAACGGTTTGACTCGGTTCGAACAAAACGCACTAACCGCAGGCAAAACACCAGGAAATGGGTTTATCGATCGAAAGAAAAGTATCTCATTTGCTTTACGGGTTGATTTTCAATCTTATCACGCATGGGTTTTCCACTTTTTTTTCTTGCTTTCTTTCGTTCATTCAAGCCTGCACATTTTCCTTCCTTTTTGCAACAAAAAAGGCGTTTGAGTGCCCATATAAAATTGAGAAATCAATTCGATTTACCAACCCGGATGCCTTTACCCTCTCTCCTAAAACTTAATAATTTTGACCCTAACATAAATTTCACTTTCATCGAAAGATTTTCTGGTTTTTTGTACAATAAAAACTCTGAGGAACATAATTTATGCACAGCCGGTTTCTTTCCCGGTTTTTCTTGTGCTTTCTGGTTTGAGTTTCCTTCGCCTCACACAACCAGAATTTGCCAATCTTTTCGCGAGATTTACGTGCCTTTTCGAATAATCGTTTCAACCGCTTGTTACTTGCGTACTGGCGTGAGCAGCACGCAGATAACGCATGCACGCATTTACGTCATCAAAAAATACAATTTCCCTCGAAAGTGGCATGTTTTGCCGAGTTTTATTTGTGCATAATATTCTTGTGAAGCCAAGCAGTTGCATGATTCTTAAAGCATTTGGAAAAGTAACACTTAGTAACACGCAACGATTGATTTACTCATTTTAAAAACGTTTAAGCTACCAGCTTACATAATTTTGTTATAGTTTGATTGTGAGACTTAATTATTAATTATTTCAAAACTGCTAAAACTTTTCTTTACAACTAACAGAGAGAGAGAAAACACAAATAAATCCCTTCTCTTGCTTCATTAAAGGTTCCATAAACCATCCAATTCCATCAGTGGCAAGCGTTGCAAAGCTAGATTAAGCCACAAATCGCTTAGGGTATGGGAGTCAGATTTTTATCCTGAGCTGTGCTTTCGTCTTTCGTCTTGTACCGAATAAGAGCAGACAAATTTAATAAACAACAAATTATTTTAGTCGTTTTCTTTTTGCTGATTTTAAGATTTGTTATTTTTTCCGTTGGTCCACAGACACGACCAAAGGAATAGTAAAAAGACTGCTGTACAATTTAAGCAGCAGCGGACACAAAAAAAGTCACAATGTGTCCATAGTCAACATGGACCAGAGCTCCACACTCCACGCCACGCCTCTGCGCGCTAATCGAAACGAACGGCAAGCCACAGTGCATAATCTATGATAATTGCTTTCGCTTTTCCAGCTCATCCCGCCACAGTTTCTCCACACACTGTCCACAGACCTTAAAAAAGGAAAAGCCGCGCGCACAATCTTCACCAGCAGAGGTGGTTGGTGGTGTGTTTTTTGTTCTTTACCACCACCCGACTCTGTTCGGCTGTCCTTTTCGTCGGCGGACACCTTCCTGTGTGCTGCTTCATTGATGATATCAGATGAAGTTGACTGTACCATGTAATGTACACAGGATTTCGAATATTTCAGATCGCTTTGACCAGCCTTGCTAAAACAAACAGGACAACTGGTACACCACACAGTGCTAGGACGTGCGGCCCATCCCCCCCAACCAATGCCTCCAGGCCAATGATGCACCGTCGCCATTTCGAGCGCTCTGTCTGTGGCCAGAATACTAATCAACCGAATGGCCATGGTAACTAAGGCTCGCCAGACATCCGGACTGAAGTAATTTTTCAACGTAATGAATTTTACGTCGATGGACATTCTTTACACTTCGGGCCCGGAGATGGGACAACGGATGCGCAAGCGAGGTACCGGTCGTCACGCTGTACAAAATTATTGAAAGTCTTCTGGTGTAAGCCAACTGATACTGACGCGGCACAATGAAGTGGAAAGCATTTTATCAGCCACACAGCACGAAGACGTTGTAATGATTGGCACAGAGCAAACGAACAAAGAGCGGCGAAGCATAAAGAGATACCCGAGTTATGGGTCACCTCGTGTTTTGTTGGAATTATTCAACATGCCGGATTGTAATGGTTTGTAACAGCTTTGAGCATGGGTAATTTAATTTACATTTTTATACGATCGACACAACAAGAAACATTATGTTTTGTTACAAATTTTAAAACGAAGTTCTGAATCTTGAAATAAAGTCTCCAAGAAAAAGACCCTTCAATTGCCATGCAGCAACACTGACATTAACAAGAAATTCTAATCATGCCAGGAAGTCCTCCGTCATCGACCTTCTTAACCCAAAGCCGACGGACACACACAAACTCACTCAGCAGTACACTTTATCAAATTATCTGGAACCAATATAGACTAACACCGCAAACATCGACCACATGTATGTATCGCAAGATTTTGGGAGATTGGAAAACGACCGCACTGGCTAATGTATAATGCAAGCCCTAAACAACAGACGAAACTTTTCTGAGTGATTGTGTATCTTTTTCAACGCCACTGCCGACAGTGAACGCGACCGAGAGTCGATCACACAGATGTAACCCGTATCCTGGAATTCTAGGAACTGTGCCTGGTATAAATAATTCATACACTTTTCTCTGGCAGAGAGAAGAATGGTGTTGCTTTTTCTGTTCCATCGTTACTTGACATACTATTCCTGCACGCTCCGAGCGCCGGGCGTGATAGACAATCTTCGATTGGTACATTCTTTTTAACCAGCTCAGAGTTACTCCACGTTGCAACGAGCAAACAATCAAACCTTCGTCCGTTTCCTCCAGCTAAAACCTTGTCTTCGCCGCCCGGTAAGAAACACCAATAAATCATACCCTATTCCATTAATCTTTCCGAAGATAATTGGCTTCCTTTGCCGGCTTGTTTTAACGACGACGATCAACCTACACGCAGTACACACCATTGCAAAGTGACACCAGTCACACAGTAAACCCGCGAAGCCTCAAGACTCAAGCGCAAGTGTCGCAAGTTTATGCTCCTGAACTGAACTTTACGTTCAGATAACGCTTGCCGAAGCAACTGGTGCTGACGTACACCCTCAAGCAGAGCCGGGCAACCGTTTAACGGTAGGTCAAGCCGTAATTCCTGACCATAATACCTTGACGTTGTTTCATGGAGTTGGCACACAAATCAAACGAGAGATGGTGACCCAACCGTACACAAAAAGCTCAAACCAACCCAGGCTCAAACGAACATAGTTCACTTCAATTAACATCCCCAGCATCCTAACATCCCCCGTCCACCAGGATCGGCACGTGCGTTCGTGGTGAATTTGGCTCGAATTCTCCAAATTCCAAAATGGCTCCCGAAACGACCCCTCTCAGTAATGTCTGGCGTCTGGTGTTTCATTCGTGCCGCACGGATGAATAATGATGACAACGGCAGTGACGACGCAATCAATCATCCGCAAGCACGGGATCCAACAGGGGGTTTTGGCCAGTCCCGGGTTTCTGATACCGGTTGTGCTTCCAAGCCATTTCCCGCCAAATTGAATTACGGTTCCGTGCCGGAGCTTCCAATGTTCACGCCACAATCTGACGCGCCTGTGCTCCAAAAGCCTGGCCCAATGAAGCCATCCATCCCGATGGGACACAACTCTTTCCTTTGATTGCGTTGAACGTGTAGCGATCCTTCAAACTTTCCCAAAACACCTCGGTAAGGGAACGTTTTCCGTGAAACAAGCGTGTTTCTTTCGCCCATTTCACCCGCAAATCAGCGAACAGTAAAATCACAAAACCACAACCAGCTTCTCGCGGAATGCCACCGCTCAACTCAGTCACCCCTCAACGCACCCCCCTGTGGGTACATCAAATTATTAATTATAAATATTCGTCAGCGCGAGCAGTACATCAACTTTGCACAAAAACGTATTTGGAAGCATCTTGGAAGGCACAGCAGCATTGAAAATTCGTGCACGGAAGCACCATTATCCCGGATCTCCCGGTGGCAAGAAGAACGACAAGGTTGTAATGTTTCAAGAATCGGCCAAGGTTACGTTACGGCGTCCGAAACATATGCGACTACACTCAAGATTGCTACCGGTACGAACGACGCTCCGAGCCGTTCCTCGAATGTGTCGAAAAGAACTGATGCATGAAAACGTAATTTTAGCGTCGGATCGTGTAACTTTCCGAACGGAAAAAGAGACTTTGCCTCCTATTTATTTGCTTTATTTTACCCCGGACGGAACCTCTCGGCGGAAGCGTTATTGTGGCAGGGCCAACCAGTCGAGGCCGGGGACAGCAACGAAGTTCTGCCGAACAGAGACATACGCATGGTTGAGTTCTGCTGAAATATGGCCTGTGTCTGCAGGAAAAATGAACCGATGAAGAATGAAAAGTGATGGGAATATGTGGCACACCCGTAACGGGGCCTTCTTGCATGATGAAAAAAAGCCAATCTTCAAGAACCTCAGTACTCGTCGGCGGTACGGAAACCAACATTCAGATTTACTGCTTCTCAAAATCTACACCAGGCGTAGGTTTTTGGCTGGTCTCCTGGGGCGGCAAACGCTCGGATGTGTCCCATGAGCGGAAATTAAAGCCAGCATTGTAGCAGGAAGTGTTGCTTTGGGTAAGTAGGAGTGTTGGGTTTTCTTTGTACAAATTTCAACAACAAAAAAGACTCCGGAAAATCATTTCTTTTTCTATAGCTTGACATCAAAAATGGCCCTACAAATAAAACCTCAACTTCATGACACATGTATGCTAAGAAAATGGTTACTTATCAATACAAAACGCCTCGCGCTGTTACTTACCGGATGTGCTGAGACCAGGGCTGGCCGTAAACTTGGCAACGTCCACAATCTTGACCGCAAACTGCTGATTTGACTCCCGGTGGATACATCGACGAACTATGGAAAACGGACCTCTGAAAGTATACGAGCGAGATAAAACTCATCTTTAGCTAAACTTTTACTACATTTATTGGCGCATAAAACACGGCAACATGCAGCTCTCGCAAGTGAAACTAATACCTCCGAAACGCGTGCACACCAACCACACAATCGTCACTTGCATTTAAAGCAGTGCACCGTACACGCCACATCCATTCATTGAATGTTAATTTATGCACATAATAAAGCTAATGACATCAAATCAAATCAAGTATGACAATTACTCCTCGGCTGTGCGCACCCGCGTAACACACGCTCCTGCTGGTTGGTTGTGCGGTAAACCCGTAACCGTTTTGCTACCGAGCATTAATGCGCGCTACGCTACGCTCAGCGAATAACCACGAGGAATCACATTAATTATCTCATCATGCAACGATCTGCGGAACAGCAAATCATTTGCATGATCCTTTTTTATACCCAACTTATTTAGCAGCTTCCACAGTTTTAACGCAAAAAGATATGCAGACTCCGAATCTACCATAAGTTGGATGAATATACTTGTGGAACTTTGGAAACCGTTCTTATAAGATCCGGATAAAACGAGAAGCTCTAAAATCAATTTAATGAAAGTATGAGCTAAGCAAGTTGAATGACGTTTCAATTTTAATACATTAAAATCTACTTCCTTCATACCCAAACCAACGCTCCAACTCATCTGCAAAATAACCTCGAGTAATTGAGCAAGTACGCAGCTCACTTTCCTTCCCGCTACATCAATATGACTTCACTGGGATTAAAGTTCGCCGTGTGCGGAACAGCATCCGCACTCCAACTTCATATCCAGACGCTCCAACAGCTTGCAGTCTGCCTGTTACGAATAATGTATGGATTAGCACCTAATTTTCTGTTCAATACTTACATCTGCGCTGCGAAAATGTGCGAGCGAGAGTAAATTGTATTTGCTGCCGGCAGCGTTCAGCAGTCGCAATCGTCTTTCGCCTGGCGAAGCGGAAAATTGGATGCTGCTTGGAGCACACTGTCAATACATGGTGCATGATGCTGTACGCTAGCATAATTCGATTGAAACACAAATGTACCGTCTTCCATTATTACAGTCACTATAACGCGGCGCAGTACCGGCAAAGGAAACCATTATGTTACGAAAAATTTGCAATTCTCTGACTGGTTTTAAGACTGGTGCGCGTTTTATTATTCATACCGCTTTTGTTCATACATTCGGAAGTAATGGGTGATAATGGTTGTAAGACAGTATTAAGATATGATATGGAGCACAACGAACGCGACCGAACCCGGTCCCTTCAACACACAATGCTTCCTGCTACTGCAGGCTAACCAGCAGGGGATAAAGGTGATAGAAAAACAAAAATAAAGCATTAACATTAAATAAACATTATCCCCAGTTTTATATCAAGATCAAAGCACACAATAACACACGCGCACACGGCTTGAATACAACACCGAAAAAAAAACCCAGGGGGAAAGTGATCGTACTAATGAGACAGACCATTTACAACTAACCAATTAGTCCTGCTGCAATCATTTTACCACAAAACCAAACTCACGCACACGCACCCCCGCATGGGAACTGTTTACTTTTTCATCATCTCCGCACACATCTGCCAGCTTACGGTGTACGGTTGTGTGTGTGTGACGCGGTAACATAATGAACATCCCCGTTTACTAATTCAGTTAACAAAGTTAACCACCACACTTGAAGCATACAGCGTCTCGTTCGAGCCTTCTGCATTGTGGTCGGTGAACGTCGAAAAAGAATATTAGAACACAGAAAACGCGCACGGAAAAATTACCTTTTATGCAAACGTGGTAACAAGACACGCCGCCGTCTAATTATCGTCCGTTACTTAGAGGCTGGTAGAAACAACCCCAAAAAACTGTGCATTATCATTTGCATAATGGAATAATGTGTCTCACGTTACGCTTGTACGCTCGATAGTATCCTGTAACTGTTCACCAAGAGTTGGTACCGTGTATGATTATTTTCTTACCATTCAACCCCATTCATCCCGTGCGGATTTATTGCTTGCTACTGGATTCGTGCACAAAAGCAGTGAGGGAAAGAATTACGAAGCTTTCCTTTGAAGCGTCATAATGCAGTATGATACTATATGACTCGATGAAACATCATTTTGCGATGGGTCAAACCACCGACCAACGAGTAATTGCTTTCCTGGATGGAAAAATGACTACCGACGAGCAAATAATAAACGTCGAAATAGCGCGTCGAGTTTCGGGCCCGGACCATTCATGCTCATGATTCGTTAATGAATAAATGAAAGTCCATCCCTTGCCCTGGAACCACCATCAAGAAGCATCGCCTGTACCTCTCGCACAGTTCGAAATGCAAAGCGACATCCGAGCGTAACGAATGTCCTTCTTTGCAATACCTCACGGCGTTCGAGAGATACGGTCATAATTAACAATCCGTAAACATACATTCCGTTCCCGGCCTGCCAGGAACCCTGGAGCATTGTATGCCCGATAAACAGGCAAAGTTACCGGTAGGTGAGCAAAATGGTCAAATTTTGCACCATGTCACACGAAGAGCAGTCGAGTCGTCCCACTGGTGGATTATTAATAATCGCTAATGGTTCTCACTTTTCGCTCATTCGCTCGCTCTCTCTCTCTCTGTACACACAGACTGTACTGGGAATCAACAAGCTCAGCAGTCAGTGCAAATATCCTGAGACCACACTCAGCTTGATGAAGATGCGAGATACACCGCCACTCATACACACGCCCTTGTTAGGTAATCGACGGTAAAAACGTTTTATTAATTAGTCCTGAACAGTTGTACATCCGAGTGTACACTTGCCTGCAGTCCAGGTTTGGGAATCGTCATGCAAAACAGGAGCCGGCGATATGGTAGTAGCTTACGGCAAACAGCTTACAAACAATACAGTTTCAAAGGACAAACAGAAACCACATTACATCCAGCTTCCAAGAGTCCACATGGTTGGCACGGTATCAAGCAATGGATTCTACAAACGACACAGCAAATAACGATGTCAACCTATCATGAGTTCTTCAAAGTCTGCAGCTCAATACAAGTGGGACGGATAACAATCTTAAAAAGGTTCATATCGTGCAGGATTACAACCATACAGCGCATTGTTCAAGTAATTGGGTCGGCAAACGACAACTCTAACGACAAACAACTTTTTGTCTTTTTGGGTAAAGTTCTTAACACAACTGGATGAATACCGTCCGAACGCAAATACCGAGAGTAAACTTCGGGGAAAGCATAATTGACATTTACGCAGCGAGCATGACCAACTGCCCTGACTGGTTGACCGAAAAAAATCCAACAATTGCGGACTTTGCAACAGCGCAAGTAAATAAAAACTCAATATGAACTTCAGCATCATAATGCGTCAGTAAATTTAATTATCCAAACCATCTGTAGCAACTTCAAACAATAACAGCCTCGCCCGTTACACTCGTTAAACTTCATTATGGTTAGTGTGTTTGACATGGTGCGCACACACGCTTAGAATCCAAATCCTCTCGGAATACAGACAGCCGTCCCCAAGTAATTTAAATCGTTACGAAACTAGCGGAAAAACTATTCCCACCTTCTCCGAAATTCTGTCGTCCAGTTTGCACGCTTCCACCAACCCCGGTTCCCGTGACGTTTATATTGTGTGACAAGGTTCGACACACACCATACCACTTTTGGCAGTTTTTGCGGTAAGCCACCGTACCGAAAGCTGTACCTGCCAGTGGTCCACCGACAACGGCCAACCAGAGCACACACAGGTAAAACCTTGCCTTGCCTAATTAGTTTTGTGACAGGTTATGAATATCAAATGCCTTACAACAGTGAATAAATCACCAATGAATAATTAAAAACTTCCAACTAAGCTCTTCGAATATTTATCTTCCATTAAAACGAGAGATTTGCCATTTTCGAAATCGACCTCCAGTCTCGGGATTGACATAACAGGCCTTCGAACTCCTGCTGGTCGAACGTACCCGACGCTGGTTTAGACGACAGGATCGACCACCTCAACAAGCAGTGTTTGTGTCGGTGACGGAGTAATGAAGATAGATGATACAATAACATCTCTCTATCGTCTTTTGCCGATTCGATCCCGGTACTGGAGCGCTACCGGGCCGTGTGCGTCAAGCAAAATCCCTTGCAGCAAGGCTTATAAAATAGTTTAAGACGATGCGGCTCACTCACCGCACCCAGTCGGTAGTGAGCAGCTTTTTAAAACAGGTTGTCCATTTAATCAACCATTTATCATTCGTGATCAGCAAAATACGCAACCCCAGAGCACTTGTGAGCGCTGGCACAAGGCGCCCGTAATTTAGTATTAATCACCGGTGGCCCAGAAGCATCTGTGAGACATTATTTCGTACAGGTGATCAATGGCAAGTTATTAAAAAATAGGCACAATCTAAAGTACTACGTAACACACACTTTAATTTATTATTCCAGCACAGAAAATCTTGATTAAATGGATCCCATTTATTGAAGCGAATTGCCTCATGTGTCCTTGCTGCGTTTTCAATTTGATACTGTTTTTATATAGAAAAAAAACGATTTAATAAAGAAAACACGTAAACTTTCACCAAGAACACCAGCTTTGAGTGAAAATTTATGGAATTTATTTCCATCCTAACTTCCAATTTAAATTCAAATTCAATTACCCTAGCCAAGAATGTTGCTATCTGCCGAAGCAAGACAGTAGTTGTGCGACGTAAATGAAAGAAAACGAAAGAAGTCCGGAAGGATTAACGTTACTTCCTCGCTCCACATACAACCGGGCTTTAAGCAAACGTATTGAATTGCCTTAAAAATGGCACCCATGTATGAAAAATTTACAATCCAATCCGTAAGCATAATCCTACCGACACCTTTTGCCGCTCCCAGAACGGCCGATTCTGTCTGGTGAAAGGTGATAGCATTTTTGCACCTATTCATTCCCGAAATCCCATCCGGCGAAACGGCACGATAAACAAACAACGGTAAAATGAAAACTCACCAGCGTATGGGTGAAGCTGGATACAATCGAAAGAAAAAAAACACACCTTCAAGCTACAATCGACGTGAGAGTTACGAAAGACATACCGAGCTCTTGTCAGCATTAAAAGCTTCCTTTAGTGTTGTCCCAAAATTGTACCCTGTGCCAAGTACGTATCCACACTATGCCTGAAGCTGGCGGAGTTTGGGCAGAAATAGAACACATGAAAGCACGCAAATCAATGTAATCTCTTTAGTCTCCCCAAACGAGCCGAATCGTTCGACGACTGAACCCTAGATACGTCGCCCTCATGCAGAAATTGGTGCTCCCGGGTTATCACTTCTCCCAGTCTTGCCAGAAAAGAAACTCTTTAACCGGGCCAGAAACGAAGAATCGACGAGAACACTACATTCAGACACACTTGTACTTCGAGAGAAGATTTTATCCTCTTTGCTCGAGAGCTCATGCTTGCGCTCCAACTAAATTTATTGCTATTATTGGTAACGTTTATTCAAGGCACTTTTTCCCTTACCGAGCCAAATCCAATCTGGTGCGAACTAAGCTTTTCCCGTCGGGTAGTTCTCTTCACTTCTTTTTAGGTCGGAAGATTTTGACAGCATAGACCGCACACAGTAACTCTGTCAATATTCTGCACCAAACGGGAGATGTTCTAGTTCTGAGATTCTATGGCTTTAGCCAAGAGATAACCGCGAAGCAAAAACAAGCAACAAAAAACAGACAGCATTCACACATCAAAGCAAATCACACCTGGCGACAGACCCCGGTGCTGTTGTTTATGCTCTGCTTAATGTTTTTGTCAAAGTGACATTAATTTGATAGAGCGGCAAAGCGGTTTCGCGTAGAAAAGCTGTGCCTCCGGGCCACACCAGAACGTTCATTACGCAAGCAACAGACCTCTTTTAATGGTTTTCCCTCCCCTGGGAACCTTTTGCAAATAAAGCTAATAGCAAAAGTCAGGCCGCGCAGATGTGGCTGGTGGATAAATCCTCCAGGAAATACTACTGAATAAGCAACAACAACCACAACCATCACCAAACACAACACACACACATGGTTTACGTTGATGGTGGAAAGAGAAGACAGAAATGACTTTTGTGCGACTACTGATGATGATCTCGGCGATGGTAAGACGGATAAGAGGCGTCTCCGTGTGTATGTGCGAAACAGGCATTTGCAAATGTCCATTTTTCATAAACCTGAGCTTTGCCCGTCAACGGATGCTTAGCACCAGACGACAGCTCTCTTCTACCTTGCGTCACACATCCCTTCAACCCATCGGCGCTCACAATGTCTCTCTTTAGCATCGTTACTTGCATGTAACAGCAGTGCCAAGCTGTGAAAATAGCTACCTGCACGTGTACGACAGGGGGCCTTTTGGAAAAGGGACTTTTTTGTTGCTTCTTTGCTGCTTTCCTAGCGCAACTTTCATTGCCCGGTTACTGCTTTCACTTCCTGCTTCACTTCCGGCGAGAGTCCGCAGAGCGTTTACACACCACAGAGAACCTTGCTCGCACCGATGCGATACGAAGGCATCATTTGATCATCATGTTTGCATTCGTTTAATAAAACGTTGTTCATTGTAGAACAACCCCATGCACCGGCGGGTTGTTCTCTCTCAACCAACCAACCAGGCTCCTTCTTTTTGTCCTGTTGGTGGTACTTATGTAGTATTAGGATACGTTGTCGTTTTTCCCATTGCTCACGGGACCTTTTGCCATGTTCTTCCATCCTTTCAACGCAAAAGCGTCCGAACGTTCATTGTCGTATGCAGTTTTCCATCGAGGACCAGAACATAAGGTTCTTGCAAAACTCGGTATGCGCAAGCATCTTGCACGTACACGACACAAAACACGCCCCCCACACTGCATGACGTGCGGGACATTGCTTCTTTCGAGCTTCAAGCGTAATGTTGTGGAGCGTAAGAAGGTTTTAGCAGCATTCCATTATCAAGCAACTAAATTACTACATATCTACGCACATTTTGCAGCAACAAAGGTTCTAGCATATCCTTGTGCTTGCGGTTTAGGACTGTTGAATCCCGATCTAGACGTCCACTGGAGGTTTAATCTAGCTAAATTGGGATTAAATGTTACCCTCCATCGGAAGAAAAAAAAACACACAAGCACACCTCTTCAAACATGCCGGGGCGAATAAATTAGTCGTTTGACGCTAACGTGCCTTCCGCTATAAAACGGAAAATCCTATCTCTACCACTCAGTCTTTGTGCAGCACTTTGTGCCACTTCATTTAAGTCGCTCGACATGTTGCTACCAAGTAAAAGCACTCTGTCGCCCATCTATTTTCGGCGCTCGAGGGGTGGATAAAAAGTTCCGCGAATCGTGCCCCGAAAACCGCCCGCGGACGAACTGTTTGCAAAGTAACCGAGCATTGAATTTAAACGACAAGCTAAACAAAGCGCCACCTGGCAGACGGACCACACCTTGATCGAAAATAAAACAAATATTTATTATTCATTCCGCCTCCCGGTTCGATGCACCAGCTGCTCGTAATTGTGTCTTGGGTACTAAAAACCCGGCAGCCATCTTTCGGTTGCCGACGATAACGTACCACCGCCGCGCGCACTCTGCGTCGTTCTAGGTTTTGTAATCGGCGGTGCGTGAGAAACAAATTTAACTCTGTCTAACCTATCCCAATTAACCTCCACGTTCGTATTTATTTAATAGCTCCCCGCGTCGCTCCAGCCGTCGCTAACTGCACTTCGAGCTGTCGGGCGGTGCAGAGAGAGCAAGCAAAAGTAACATATTAAGTTATCTCGGAAAAGTCACCTCCAGCTGCCGAGCAAATCTGGGAGCGCTCCAACACATCACATCGTACGGCTGGTGGCAGTGCAGAGCAGAGCTGCACGGAAGCATCTGTTCGCTTATGTGTTTTCTTTTGCTTTTTCGCTACAGTTCGTCCGCTAACGAGCACCAAAGTCTCGAACTGGAGCTTCCCCCACGAACCTTCCCAAGGCGAACAAATTTATTATTTCACCCATCCGCTTGCACGTACAGAACCCCGTGCATTGTCAGCGATATCTTACCGAACAACGGCGGAAAATGTGCGGGGTTAGAATGTTTAAGCGAGGTTTGTGTGACACACGCGAAGATCATGGCACAAAGTGAATAAAAAAAAACGGGTGGCTGTAGGTGATGCTGCAGGCTACAAACTAGTCAGCGCATAACGACCTACCGTGTCCGTGTCTCTCAATGACTTCATCAACTTTACATTCAGCAAGCACCGTTTATTTTTTGGACTCTGCTCATCTCTTTACGCCCCATAATCTACCTATTTAACACGTTGCTGCTTGAGAAGCTTCGATTTTGTCAGCATTCATTATAGCCTCATCGGTGTTATGCCAGACATGTACGTAATCTATCCAGCGGGATTACATCCTAATCGATATTTCATCGACGAAAGATGGAATACGTGCAAGGTTTAACGATAAGAAAGGATTACGAAAATGGAATATTTTCAATAACAATTTTTGGGGCGATTTTGTTCTCCTGTTGTTTGTGGACCTTGAACAACGCTAATTGCCATCGGAATATGTATTACAAACCTTTAATTTCTGCATAAAACTAGTTGTTGCTTGTCTTTTAAACTGTGAAATTTGTCCAATCCGTGGCAACAATTACAACTGGTAAAACATTCTACTACCCAGAATTGTATCTGTTTTACTATAATTTTATGGCATGACAGCATGCCAACACTCACAATCGCATAGGTACAAAATGCTTATTAAAAAGCTTTTTTAATGATGTTAACTTTTGCCATAAAACACATTCGATCCACCTTTTAGTGTGCATCAGCCCAAACAAAAAACGCCATACTGTTGATAATTAAACACTTGAAGTAATTAATAGACTAAACGAAAAAGCGTGTCCTTTTTAATGACCACAACCTACAGAAAAATCCGGCTGACTCTTCTTAATTCATTATTCTTGTTGTAATTCGCTTTTACGGAAACCTATTCCACGGCTCATCCTCGCCGTTGTTAATGTGGAAACTTTCGTAGCAAAAGAAAGAGAAATTGTATCTCATTAATTTGACTTAAATCAGAGACAGCGCCATTGAGTGGCTGTAGAGCGGACGCTGTGGAAATGAGTTGTCTTGCATTCTGTTGTGTTACAAAAAAAAAACCAGCACGTTGAAAATCCGAGGAAGTAATATGAATGTAAAAAGGTACTATTCAAGAAAACCAAATCATTGTGACAAACGCATCTTGTGGATTATTGCCATTTATGGTGTTAGTCAAATAAGAAACAGATGTGGCCGTAAAAGGCCACCAAAGACTGTTTAAAACGAAATAATGGGAAAAGTTGTTAAAAACATCCAGTAAATGTAACCATTTTCTATATAGTAACCGAGTAGTTCGAACCTGAAATATTAGAGAAACGTATACAAGTTGAATTTCACGCAGATTCCCTATTGATCAATGATAGTCATTTTCCGAACAAAAGATCCCCGGCACAAGATTGATTTATCTCATCAACAATACAGATTCATGACGTGTAAATGAAGCTTTGCGTTACCTCCCATTATACCAAAACTCAACACCCATACCACACACCGTACATAATCTTCAACAGTTAAGCCCCCGCGGGCATTGACAAGCAGCTTGCTCACAGGAAAAAGAAACTCATCCATTTTTCTCCTATCCCCTGTCAAAGTTTTTGAAAAGCACACCGGCCAGACAATAGCGAAAACCGCCTTCAAAAATGTGTCCACTACCGAAAAAAGGCGCCACCATAAAGCATCTAGTTAATGGCTTCACGATTTTTCACCACCAATCGCTTAGCGAAAGCATCAAAAGCTGTCCAACTGCTTTACCGATTTACGGACACAAAACAAGGGGAAAAGTTTTCTCCAGAAAAGGTGGCTCTCCGCTCTACGCCATTTATGGTTTCCCTCGGTACTGAACGAGCCTGGTTCCCGAACAACCTTCACAGGCACCATTGCAAGCCCGGGTGCTACCGTTTCATATTTCACACGACATTAAAGGTCAAATAGTATGGTCGTGCTAACCTGCCTCTCGTTAGTAACATCGCCAATAATGCGTGAGCTACTGGTATGAGGAGCGCGCTGTTGAAGTGCAAAAAATAACACCAACAACACCAACCTGCAGGCATTATCGCGTTCGTCGTTACGCCAGCAGAGTGTAACGGTCGGTGAAAGAAGCAGAGAAAGCCCCTTCCATCATAAGACATATAACGACGAATCCACTTTGGACACCTCGTGGTTTAAGCCTTGCTCGCTGATACACTGAGCAGACGAAAGGATAGGTGCTAAAAATCCTGAAATATTGTTATTGTTCTTCCTCTAACTTTATACTTGCCTACCTTCGACACGTGAACGTGTCTTTAGGCGGAACACACAGAAGCATCCTTTCCACTCGAGGAACGGGCAGTAACGAACGAACCCTGCGCCACCATTAACCAGACACGCATCATGGTGGTTTTGTTGGGCAACCTGCAACAGAATACCTTTCCAATGTTTACGTGCACGAACATTTCTCCCGTTGGGTAAAAAGCTTCTTGTTATAGGTGCTTTACAGGCTAAAGCACCTCCGGAGTTGATACAACATTACAAAATCCTTTGTGCTGGAGCATTTCTTTGAAGCTAGTGTTAAACAATATTCTCTTTTCATATTATCATTTAATGTGCTTCAGAAAATGTAACCGATCTTCAAGGAAGTACATCCCAATATCGAGTCCCAAGAAAATTATCGATCTCTAGTAATTGCAGCTAAACATCAACCTACCAAGAACGATTCTAATCGGGCAAACCCTTATTTAATGTTCAATTCCCCAAAACGCAAATACTCTTCATTCATTCCAGCTTTCTCTACTGCTGGCGTGCCTGGTGCACCTTCTCCCGAGTTTCGCCATGTTGCTACATTTATTAAGTGTCAACCGCAGCACCAGCTCGATGTCTGTTCGGCAACCATCATTTTGATCCTCCATCAGAAAACTTTTGACGTAACGAACAAACTCGATTTGTTACCCCGTTGAGCGTCTCATTCATTAATGCTGCTTCAGCCTACGTTCACTCAGCTCTCGTCCACTCGCTTGCCTTCTCTCTCTCTCTCTTTCTCTCTCTCTCTCTATTTGACAAATTCCATCCACACTCAATTTGATTTTGCGTTGCCATGCGTCTGCCCTTCGTCATCGCTTGTCTGCCTCTGTTTTTCCCACATCTAGGAGTACGGGCATGACGGGTTGTGACTGGCCATCAGCAAAACCGTCTCTCGACAACGATCAATTCACGGGGGCTTGTTTGAAGATGTTATCTCCATTCTAGCTCCTGTTGAAGATATTGCACGGTATTTCATTCAAGTAGACCTCCTGCAGTTGGCGAGCGTATGTTGCCGGGATGAATCTTAACGACAAGTTGCTGTCCAATTCTGGTGGTCATGCCAGGAACAAAACGGTGAAGTAAATTAATTTCCAACTCAAAATCTTCCCTATATACGGTGTGAGAGTGTGTGACGAAACAAGAGCGGTACTTGTTATATCACTTGAACTCAGTTGCAGCTTAGTTGGCACTAACCAGCATAGCGGGACAAGAGAATAATTTAGCTATATGTCCAGTACACAGTGGGAAGGACTATAGACGACATGCTACAACATTTGGTAATCAAAGATTAAGTAGACTTGTGCATGAAATGTTTGAAAACATATCTTCTTAGAAATTCAACGTTTTATGCATTGTAAATCCAAGAATTATTCAATTATCTGACAACAACAAAAAACATTCAATAACATTACAATGCAATCCATGACTTTTCATTTGCTCTTTTGCCTCTTCACACACGGTGAACAAAATGCAAAACACATTACGTCACCGCTAGGTTCGCAAAACTCACGCCCGGAAAAGCAGACAAATCCCTCAGCTAATGACAGTGTGCCGTACCGTTGTATGCACTGGACGAGCTTTACGGACGAGCGAACCGAGATTCATGCTATCCTGCCTTCGCGATGCCGTACATTCATGCCCTCCACCTTATCCGTGTATGCGGAGAATGTGTGCGACAAAAAAAAACCCCAGCAATACATAGGCCCCAGGCAACGGCAGGATAGTTTGTGCCATTTCGATAAGAAGCTCAGGCACCAACCATCACGGATCATGCCGTATTGGCGACTCATCCAACCGTCGATGCCACAGGGCCAATATCGTTGTTAGGTTGTTGCTGTACCCGTCACTAATACTACTGCTGCTTCTGCTGCTGCAAACTACCACCAATGACGTTATTTCGCTGCTTTTGTGTTCCTTGCTTCCTGTGACACACACGATGCAGCTAGGCTCATAATTACCGTGAAATTGTGTCCCTTTTTTTTCGCTACTCTCATTCTGACAATGTCATCGCTGCAGTGTCAGCAGCTATGGTTCGCTGAATAAAGCTGAATCTCACAAAACTACGCTGCGCTGCATGTGTGGAAGCGATAGGATTCAACTACTGCTACTGGAGATACAATAAAAAATAGGATCTCTAACCATCGTGTTGCGTCTAAATTCTCTTTTAAAACCTAAATGAAAAAAAGGTTAGAGAATAGTTTGAATAGAAGTAAGCCTTTTAGGCTTTCGTGCATGTTCTGGTTACATCCTAACAATGTTTACACCTTTAAACAATACAACACCGACCTCCGGATCCTTTTATATACCCTGTTTTTTGAGAGCCTTTAAAAATACTTTGATGTTCCTGCAAGATTTTGCCCTTGCTAAATACCAGACCATCGGTGAGGGTTCAAAACAGTGCCATTAAACAAAATATAATTGTCCATTAAAAATGAGTTCCGCTTAGCTCATTAAAATATCATTAATTTATCGGAATAAAAAACCTTGATATCCTAACCTTTATCCTGAAACCTTTTACGAACACTTGGGGCGTGTAAAATGCTGTTTTTTCGTAAACGATTAAAATCTTGGATTTAAATTATCCGATGTAACCGAACCTAGGTAAGTGGTAAAAGATGTTTTATTCTTCTATGTTGGCTCTAGAACCTCGAGAGGTCCTAACCAGCATTTTATGACTTCCTTGGAAGCCCTGTATTCTTGTATTTGGAGATTTAGTTTTGCGTTCTGAATGTGTTTTTTATTTTAAAAATGATTCTACAGAGTCCAGCATGAGTTCTCTCCAGTCATAGATGTTGTACTTCCAAACAACTCTGTTACCAACTCCTCCAGCACTACATATATAAACCGATTTACGAACCAACATTCTATAAAAATGCAATTTACATGTTTTAGTAATACAGTTAACAAAAAGCATACAGCTCACCACAATTACATAAAACCACAACACTAAAAACTGCCTGCCTAATAGATGCCAAGGTGCAAAAACTCGCCACTCAAAACACAGATTGAGCGTTCTTCTCCAGTGTTTCCAGGTAAGCGAAAACAAGCACCCACGTTATCGCACATTACAAACACTTTTTCCAGCCTCTTCAATTAGCTCCGGCACGGATGGGTGTGTGTCTTGGCAACAGCAACAAAAAAGGGCATATCAAGCGCAAGTACCGCATAACCTAAAAGCAGGAAAAACACGCACGGAACACGGACAAAGACGAAAGGTAAAGCAAATGGCGGTCCGGGTGTGTTGCCGCCGTGCGTCACAAAACCGTTGCAACCTTTGGCACTTAGCCGGAGACGATGGGACCATCATTGTGTTTTAACCCTCAATCAACCCTCACTTCACTTTCACTCATAAAGCCCAGTAAAATGATACCGCCATAAAAATGAAAGTGAACGTTAAAAACATGAACTTAGAGAGGGAGAAAAAGCGAGTTGCGTTGGGGAGGAAGAGGAGAGGAGGTTACCAATCCCAAACAACCGTCGATGGAAGAAAATTACTTTACCACTACAGCGATCATCCTTCAATTTGCTCTGCCAAAAACCCTGCTCCTCATCCCGTTCGACGATAAACGGTTTCATAACGCACGATGACAGCAAAATTAGGGCGAAAGTTTTGTTTTGATCACTTTCAATGAGGGACCACATCAAGAGGGGAGTAAGAAATCATACTGGCTGAAAAAGTTTAACGACGAAATATATCACTCCCGGGTTAAGCAGACCCTGGGCATAAATCCCCCGGAAGGCAACTTCCAAGAACTTCCCACCGTGGCGACGTCATCCTCGGGAAAGGTGTCAAAGGATTGAACTTTACAGGAAATTGGAACCTTAGATCTGCTTTGTTTTTGTTACGGTGGATACACAGTTTCGGTTTATTTTTAACCTCACTTATTTCTCATGTAACTGGCGCGTACAAAAAAAAAAAAGTTCCACACTCAAAGTGTGATATGACGCCCGAGAACTACACCGAAGTAATTCTCAACCCTTAAGAGAACCCTTCAAGAGCTCACCGGCCGCAAATCATTTGTCTGTGTGCACGATGTACATAAATCGTAGCCCCGGCTCGTAAGATGACACCGCGCTAAAAACACACACACACAACCGGTTCCACGAGAAAGCGGAGACAATGTCCCGAGCAAACAATAGCGAAACGATAGGAAGAAAAACGCACAGCACAATACATACGTAAACAGGCAACACCATACCATAAAAAGGGTTCACAAAGTTTAACATTCGTTACCCGAAGAAGACGGCCGAACGATCGCCCCGTCACCCCGTCACCTTCCTGGTCGTTCTGCTGGACGTTTGCAGGATGAATATTTTCCACACCAATGTTCCCGGGGTTAATGGCGGATGAAATGGACAAAGAAAAGACGCATAGTTCCGCATTCCGGATTCCGGGGAGTGTACTTAAATAGAAAGGACAATTTCTTTCATGTTCTCGAGACACCAACACACACACACACACACACACAGAAACGCACACACTTTGCAAGCCGACCGTACCCCGACCGTAGAACAAAAGCAAAAGAAAACTCCCAAAACAGAGAAAAACGGTTCAGGCGGAAAATTTATCCATTTCTCTTGTGTTGTGTGTGTGAGAGTGTTCTTTTTTTCCTGCTTACTTCCTCCCCAAGAAAGGAATCCTCGCGTCCGACACACCGAACGCCGAAGTTAAACCAAAGTCAGACCGAACCATTGAATATTTGATCCAATGAATTTTTAATGGTCGAAGCGAAATATTATGAGAGAAACTGTTACCGAGCGGGTTTTTGCACTGTATTTGTTTCTTGGGCATCGGCCATGGACGGGAACGGTGGGCAACGGTCCTTTAAGAGCCGGCGTCCATTCAACTGCCGACCAAATTGAGAGAGTTGTACAATTGTAGAAAGGACAATTTCTTTCATGTTCTCGAGACACCAACACACACACACACACACACACAGAAACGCACACACTTTGCAAGCCGACCGTACCCCGACCGTAGAACAAAAGCAAAAGAAAACTCCCAAAACAGAGAAAAACGGTTCAGGCGGAAAATTTATCCATTTCTCTTGTGTTGTGTGTGTGTGTGAGGGTGTTTTTTTCTCTTACTTCCTCCCCAAGAAAGGAATCCTCGCGTCCGACACACCGAACGCCGAAGTTAAACCAAAGTCAGACCGAACCATTGAATATTTGATCCAATGAATTTTTAATGGTCGAAGCGAAATATTATGAGAGAAACTGTTACCGAGCGGGTTTTTGCACTGTATTTGTTTCTTGGGCATCGGCCATGGACGAGAACGGTGGGCAACGGTCCTTTAAGAGCCGGCGTCCATTTAACTGCAGACCAAATTGAGAGAGTTGTACAATTGTTTCAGCCATCCCAACTAACGATCAAATATGCAACGTTTGAAGGAGCGCTAGATCGACGTCTCTAAAACGCGAAACCACTTTGGAGTGCAGCTTTCTTTCTTACTGCAGAACGTGAGATGGTGATGGCAATTAAACCTGAACCGGAATAGTACTAGTGTGCTCAAATTAAATGTCCCTTGAATAAAATAGTAGCGTATAAGTGAGTAACTTCTTCCAACGAGTCGACTAAAAAATTGTGTTGCCTAGCAGTATGCAATCCTTGTTTGCGATCTGACTCGGAAATCCTTCTTGAGTGAAAAAATGCATACCTTCAGGCGTTCGTATATAGTATAACACACCGTAATACAAACAAATGTCCAATCTAGTATAATCGGAACAAGAGCGCACTGTATTTGAATCCAACGAGCACAATATCACTATGTAGAAGTGAACAAGCTGTTAGCCCGTACCGAGCTACCAGTAGTAGTTCTAGCTTATAATCAATTTGCTCGCCAAAGCAACGATGCAAACGAGCCAAAGTCCATAAACGAGTCCATTTTGTCCAATCAACCGAGCGATGTAATATTAACATACTAAAGCGTTGCGCATGAGAAAAGGACCCAACTCCCTCCCCCCAACGAACATAATTTCTTATTGCAGTAGGATCAATTTTTAGCTCAAACATATGCTCCGCTGACCTGCCCTTGCTCTGCCTTGTTTTCTTTTCAAAATGGGATCCAAACATGCGTCACACAGTATGTGAAACCCCTTTTTTTGTTTGGGCCCAAGCAAACGACGATCCAAAATAGCTTGTGTGTTTCGCCTGTTCCCTTGCCCCATCAGGCAGGCAAGATGTTTGAATGCCTGTGGTTCCTTAAAATTCACGTTCAGGTGCACTCTGGAGATATTTCTAGCTGCTCCGTGTTAGGCTGCATACTGAAGTGGGGGGCTTTTTGTATCCTTCTTTTACCACCTGAAACGTTGTCGTTGCCCGACCGGTCAGAGAAAACAGAAGACGACACGCACACACCAGATTCTCCCTGTGGGAAAAGCTTTATGCCGATCAGTATAAACACGCCCTTCTTCACCGTATGCAGACACACACGATGGCACGAGGCCATCGAGGCAAAAATATTTTTGAACGACGTCCAAAAACTTTTCAACGCTACACAACCCCGTTGTCACGAATCCAGCGTCACGACGCGTCGCTTTTCGCACTATTCAGCACAAACTCTTCGCCTCAACCGGCGTCAACTCATAAGGGATCGCGTATCAATTATTTCCCTGTTTTGCACCGGTACGTGACCTAAGCAATGCTGGCAAAAAAAAAGAATCCGCTTCTAAAACGAGAGAGAGAGAGAGAGAAAAAAAAAGCCGGGCAACAATTTTCGGAGCCTGTTCCAGAGGCAGTGGCGCACGAAAATGGCATCCCAAAAACGATGTGCCTCGCAGGGCACATATGTTTTACTTTGTTTCCACTTTCACGTTCCCCCTCTTATTTTTCCTCTCCCTCTGTATGCTAGAGTACTTTCCCACAGCTTGTTGTAGTAGCCCGGAGTCTGGATTTCCATCGAGTACTTCGCACTAACCGAAACGCAATACGGTGAGGTGAAAGGCGAAACTTTCCAAAACGAAAATACCAACGCTAATGCATTCGACTTATCAGCTTCCAAGTCCCCGCACGGCCGCCATGGTGGTTGAGGGAGTACCAACAACAAAAAAACACAGTACAACTCGATCATGAATCGAAGAGCCTTCGGCCGTTTGCGATCGATATCGGTGTGGACCCAGTTTAACTGGGCGAGGCGGAGAGTTTCGAAAAGAAAACTAAAAAAAAACCCCCCGTTGCAGAGAAATTCGATTTGTCAGCGTCAAGTGCGATATTGAACTGCATCAAACAGCAGAACGGTTTGCCATGTACCATGGTTCGGCTGGTGGTCGCTTGAGCAATAAATAGAGCCATATGTAACTCAGCCATCACTTGCCCTACCGACAACCGGTGGTACACACCATAAAACGCCATAAATCTTCGTCATGTTCCTTCCTTAGCTGTGGGACATCGGCCACAACCTGTAATTTGAAAAACCCTATGTTGAGGTATCTTGGAGATGATTTTTTTTTACCAATTTCTTCATGATCTTAAACCTAAATCCGGCTTCTCCGGCATGTTTTCATCCCACTTGCTGCCTAACCGTTCCGATACCGAATCAATACCTCCTTAGCTCCAGCAGAAGATTTCTTTTGCGAAAGGAAGCAATTTCTAGGCCGCTCGCTCCACATACTATTGATTGTGCTGCTATATCGTCGATTTGATCGTAAACCATTCCGAACGGCGCACGTTCGTCAATAGAAAGACACACGTACGAACAGGCAAACGCTGCGGACGGTCGCCGGTAACATCTGCGGTCGAAAACAAGTCACGTCTGCTGCTGCAACATGCACTCTATTAAAGACGAACCCCACCGACCGACCGTTTCCAATTTCTGCAAACATGACAGCAGTACGCAGTCGAACCGGAAAAGTTGACCGATTTCAATCGCGCACACAATCAACAAGGCAACATTTTTGCAACCCTCTACAGCGTGTGTGTGTGTGTGTGTGTGTGCGCAGAAATCATACCAACAATCTCGACGGCAAAAATCACCCATCGGCATCAATTGCCTTACACAGCGGACATTACTTCCGTGGCTTGGACCCACCGCACCAAAACCGCAGGGACACTTTAATGCTCGTTAGTCACGTACCGCGGCGGAACGGCCCCAAGGAAATGCACCACTCAGCGCACTCACCACAAACACTCTCAGCTCGTGCGCGCGCCCATTTGGGAATGCTTCAAGCGTAAGTAAAAGGGCGAAGGATGTGCTCGGTTGTAGTGCAGGAAGCCTCAACTTGTGAAGACAAACTTTTCCATAAATCCACCACCCATCCAAAACCACACCATTGATCATGTCACGACGCCAAACCGCGACGATCCGTGTTGCGCGCACGTGGCATGTAGGATTGTAAAAGAATTCTGCCTCCACACACACACAAGCGCACCTCACAAATGGAGTACATTTACTAAGGGGAAAAGCTGTCATCGTTTATCTTTATTTGTCCCACTGCTGCTACTAGTGCTATAGTGTAGTTGCCAGCAGCAGCCTTCTTTTTCCATCCTTAGGTCTTCTTCGCCAAAGCAGAAGATTACTTCGGGGAAAATACGGAACGATACCGTACACACCGTGCCACAGACATTCCGATACGCTCCTAGGAGATTATATAACTTAGTTGGACAGCAAGAATCAGTTGCTTGTTAAAGCAGATAAAATCCTTAATCGGGGGCTTTGATTATTTGCAGTCTACACATGATGCTTGCCTGCCATTGCGGCCATCTTTTCCGAGAACATCACATCTACGCTTCGTATCAAACAGCCAGAAGCCAGAAAAGCATGTCGTTGGCTTTTTTTCCATTACTCGGAACATGGACACAACCGTAACCAAAAAAAAACATGTTCTCCAAAACAATTTATTACATGAGTAGATGACCTACCCCATCTTCAGTCATTGTTTTCTTATTGTATTGGCGAAAAACTTTCACGTTATTTTTTTTTCGCCCCTCACAAAATCGCAACAGCAAACAAAAGGATCTCCTCCTGTCAAAAACGGGCCCAACGGCCAAGCATGATTAAAACGGCCGGCCTATGTATCCGGGCGCCAAATTGAAAGATGATAAGTAGCGCCGAAACACAAACGAAATTAACCGTGTTCCGGATGCACACGCGCAATTAATATTTATGAGTTTCGCAGCAAAAAGTTTATGCGAAACGAAGTTTGGTCGCGGGCACGAATTCTTGAATAAATAAGGGTAGCACACCGGGTTTGCCATTTCCTGCCTGCCTTGGTGGGTGCGCAGCCACCGGGCGACTAGACACCAGGCGCCTCCATGTGAAAATATGGTTTCAGAGAATATCTATTTTGGAATGATTTTTGATTCTTGGCTCATTTTTACAATAATGGATAAGCTCGTTTATGGCGTGCGCTTACATGGATGTTGCATGATCTATTTCGAAACGAATGATTTATGCGTACGAATATTACCCTATCATTAGACAACGGCCTATCCCACGTGGTACGATTCCAACTCGAAGGAAATAAAAACGGATCATTTAAGAAGAGCGATGCGATGATGGTTTCGTGGACTGCCAACCAGACCTGGGGGTGTAAATATTTCACACGGGTTGCACGCATGCACGAACGCACACACATCGCCCAATTAATCCACACCACACCCGACCCGATCTTCTACGCGCGACTGCCGGCCGGCCTATGTATCCGGGCGCCAAATTGAAAGATGATAAGTAGCGCCGAAACACAAACGAAATTAACCGTGTTCCGGATGCACACGCGCAATTAATATTTATGAGTTTCGCAGCAAAAAGTTTATGCGAAACGAAGTTTGGTCGCGGGCACGAATTCTTGAATAAATAAGGGTAGCACACCGGGTTTGCCATTTCCTGCCTGCCTTGGTGGGTGCGCAGCCACCGGGCGACTAGACACCAGGCGCCTCCATGTGAAAATATGGTTTCAGAGAATATCTATTTTGGAATGATTTTTGATTCTTGGCTCATTTTTACAACAATGGATAAGCTCGTTTGTGGCGTGCGCTTACACGGATGTTGCATGATCTATTTCGAAACGAATGATTTATGCGTGCGAATATTACCCTATCATTAGACAACGGCCTATCCCACGTGGTACGATTCCAACTCGAAGGAAATAAAAACGGATCATTTAAGAAGAGCGATGCGATGATGGTTTCGTGGACTGCCAACCAGACCTGGGGGTGTAAATATTTCACACGGGTTGCACGCATGCACGAACGCACACACATCGCCCAATTAATCCACACCACACCCGACCCGATCTTCTACGCGCGACTGCCGAAAGCAATTATTACTTTCACCAGGGAGGTTTCATGATAAAAGGGCGGCCGTACGGTGTGGTGTCTGGCCGGTGAACAAAATATGAACTCTACCACATCGCATGCGACCATTAATCATGCTTTTCACACTTAATCTCCGGTTGGCAGCGACCGGCAAGGTCCCGACCGGCAATGCGACCTTTGCCATTGCCACGCACAACGTTTCCAAAGCTGCACCAGCAACCCAAAACCACATCAGAACGAGTGGAACCGGAAAACTAATGCTTACGGAAGCAACCCCATAATACTAAAGAGGAGAGCCACATTTCATTTATTTATTTTTGTTATGTTGTTTTTTTCTCTCTCCCTCTCTCCCGACCCGGTTGTAGGAGGTGAAGCACAGTTCCGATCTCTTTTCCCGGTATCCGGAAAACGGGCTTTTGTCCACACGGCGCCGGCAAAAACCCTACCCATCCCCGGGTAGGGTAATATCGAACGAAATGAACCCATAGTTTAGTCTTTTCTGAGTTCGTCTCGTGCCCTTTTTCCCACGTTATTACATTATTCTCGAGCACCTTTCTTCCCGTACGCTTAGGGGGGGGGAAAAAAACCTCCCCGAAGCGGAAACACATCTCGTGTCCTACAAAGCCTGCTAATGGTCGCCCTCCCCCCAACCACCCACCAAACGGTACACCCGCGGAGACGTAATTGGAATCTTATTTCGTGCCCGGTAATCCTTCACACAAGGATATCATTATCGTGGACAGTGTTGTGTTCTGGGCCGGAAGGCCACTGTACAAGAGGCATGAAAATCATTCAACCATAATTTCAAGTGTCATTGAGCGTCTTTCGTTTTGCTGAACCCGCGCGTCTCCTACCATTACCACAGCATTTAAACCTACACCTTCGGTACGGTGGGTGAGCATAAACTGTAGCACGCCAGTGATAACCAATTTCCATCCACCGGCACCGTTAGACCGATTCTTGCGTACCTCATCGGGATCTTAAGATACCCATTTGGAGATCTTATCGGGTATCCTCGTTGGGACAGATGCAAGATAGTTACGCGTCCATCGTTTCCGCTAGAAATAGCTCGGATGCTAAGGACCACTGGAGCCGTCCGCTATAAGCCCTTCTGAGTACTAAAGCAAAATACATACACTACAACAAAGCAGTGGCTGCGCTGATGGGCAGCTAAGTGTGGTGCGCTTGTATTTCTTCACCTTTCGAGACGATGGAACACCTAGCGGATCCGTGACGGAGCATAACATCTCGCTGACGTCATGACATCTTTCTCTCATACTTGTTCGCGTGTAAAAGTTTAACATCAAACCATTCCGAGCTGACATTAACGGGCCGGATGTCTGATGACAGTTGAACTCAGTTTTCCGGTGCACACACACACATACGCATGCATACACTCGCTTACAAGGACGCTACATTTCTGACAACAAAATCCCAGCTCACTTTATCTCACTCAAACATTCGCGCATCCTCTACATCAAAGGAAGACCAATGTAATGTACTATATCTGGCTATTGTATCTCGGCACTCGAAAGCAATCGTACACGCATACACCGACAACCACTCTGCCGAGGGTACACATCGTGCACACCTTCGAAAAGCACTCCATGAGATACATCGCCGAACGTCGCGCCGACCATGCGCAAAACGGGATCCCAAGGCACTCGCAGCAACACACCGAAACGTCAACCGATGGTAGGTGGTAGGTCAAATGCTCACCCTCCCCGCCGCTAGATAGCCCCAGCTTCGGCATGGAAAAGGATTCGCGTTACGCAAATCGGATGCTGCATATCCTTCCGAATGCTATTTGCCACCCTTGCGAACGTCACCGCACGCCGTTGGTAGGTGAAGATGGTGTGTAAACTTTCGCAATTACCACGTCTGTCAACGAGGAACGCGCCACACCGTAGCATAGCGTGAACTGAATGCGTAACACGATGCAGTGAATCACAACAACCGGACAACATTCCTCGAGTTGTCAAGATGAAGTTGATGCTCCGAAAGACCGCTCGGCAAGCCCGTGCCCAACTGTCATTAATCATTGGAATCAGACTGGAGGCCCATTTCGATGGATTCTGGACAAAACTTTACGTGGCTGGACTATTGGAAAATCCCGATTTGAACTGCTCCATTCGGATGGTTATTGTTTGTTTCTCCGGCAGGCAGCTGATGCAAACTACATATCTCGATATATCCAGGTACGTTCAGCTTCCAGTGAACAAATGAGCATTGTTGGAAAGGTGTGGGATAGCAGACAGAAGTTGCTTAAGTTGTTTTTTGTTTTAGTCCTGCTCTGTTTTGCTTTCCCTCTCCGGATGGACAGCAGGGTAAAGTTGAAATATACGCGAAAAGTTTGAATCAAAACTAGGCAAACAATTCAGCCATTTTAACCCTGCACAAACATTTATGACTAGCAGTCCTACGAATAGCAGGGCCTACAAGGATATAAAGTAAGGCATACAAAAAAGTAATTGGTGCAAAAATGGTATTTTATAAACGTTTTTGACTTGACTACCATTGCTGGAAAGACAGGTTTGTTCAGACATTCTAGGTAAGTCTTCTTCTTTGTTGGCCTAACGACCTCGTAGGTCATGCCTGCCATTTTTGGCTTACTAGACTTATTGTTACCGCATAACTGGATAGTCAGTCCTCACTATGGCGGAACGGCCCAGACAAGACTTGAACCTCGGTCCTGCCGTGTGAAGACCGGCGCTGCTGTCGCATCTACCACCGGCCGCCCCGTTCTAGACCATTCTAGGTAAGTATTTAAATCTAATAAGTCCTCAATTAAGCAGGAATAGTTATACTACAACTTATGCTGTGCATAAAACAAAATATGATGCATGTACCAGTTAGAACAGTTTGTAAATTGAACATCATAAACACGCAGTTTTCATCCAGATCACAGTTGAGCAACTCATTCTTTCACATTTTTCATTCCAATAAAAGAAACCTCATAACCTCAACTTTAAAAATTTCTCCATCAACCAAATTGTTTTGCATCTCTCACCAAGAGAAACTTACTCCCAAACCCCAAATACCATTGCGATTGGTTTCCTGGGGAAAGACTTTTCCTCAACCGCTCCCGATTTGTGAGTATGTGATACCTTTGGGAAACCTACGCCCCCTTCTTACGCAAACCATCCGTGCCATGTCAAATGAATCTGCATACAAATAGGCCTTAGGACGGGTAAACTTGTTCGCGAATGCATTGCCAACTTTCATGCTGCTCGAGCGCTCGTCTGTGTTCTCAAGTGCATTCATTAGAACTTTTGCTAAACTTTGGTGCTACCGGAACGGCCAATCAAGCAAGTCGTATTGTTAGCCGACCCGGGGAAGCGGAGTAGTAAATTCTCTGCAGGGCTTAAAACTTTTTCTGCAAATGTGCACCAAGCCCATCGGAATGTTGAACACGTTTGACTCGGTGTAGGAATAGAATTATCGTGCCTATTTTTTAATTAAACAAAGAGCTATCTCTGTGCAGTCTCAGCGTAGGCTCTACGGCAGTAACGAGGGATTGATGAATTACTTTGATTATATTTAATGACATAAGAGCGCTTGCTTACCTCCCGATCGCTTCGCACAGTTCGTACACATCGTCGAACAGAATCTCGTCGTCAGCCATCGTGTGCCGATCGTGTTCCGCTTCCACTGCACACTTGCGATTTGTGATTGATTAGGTGCACACTTGCCTTGGGTTTGCGATGCGATGTCACTATTTCCCACCACGCACCGATGGCCCGTCGATCATCAACTCACGTACTACTAATTGATTACTACTGCTACTGCCTCTTTAATTACTGCGGAGATGATTCCTTCACACATACGCACCGTTTCACGTGCACAATTCACACTTGGATGACTTGGATATTAAGAAGCTCAATCACAAACCGATTCAAAATTTGTCTTACGCCTGTGGTCTCGTTTTGGTTGGTTTTTGGGAACACCCCACACTACACTAGAGAAAATTCTTTACTTTGCTGCACACACAATTTCCCATACAAACTGCACTGCACTGTTGCGATGCGTCGTCGATTGCCCGCCGTCGTACGTAAACTGTGGCGAAATAACGCTTCAATAAACATACACTAGAAACACACACATACACACACACACACACGAACACACATACAAACAAGAATGATGAGAACAAATTTTAATTTCTGAAATTAGTTCGTAACCCGATGATGTTGTTGACGGTTCAAATCACGCCTTGGTGCCGCTGGTGTTATTATTTATTTAACTCACGCTCACCGAAAGCAGATGGGGGTGGCGTGTACAACTACCGATCGTGATCTGCTGCTTGTGTACGTTTATCGGTACGATCTGTTTTTCTTCCCAGTTAAATCACAAGAAAACATCCGAATGTAACGGATCGATTGCCACCTTCACTGTACGAGTCTCAACACTTTCCGACCGGCAGAGCATCGTTTCGATTGGCAGGAAATGCGAATCAGCTTTCCCGAAAAATATGTTTACGATCGATCCGGGACGGGATTTCCACCCACACTCACAACCCCTCCCTCCCCCCCCGTTACATTTTCACTTTCGTTTGCTGTGATAAAAACACATAGTTTGCAGTGGATACGTTCAATTTCGATTTCGATTTTCCACGCCCCCATCATATCTCGGGCGTTCGGGACCGCAACCTACCAACCTGCAGACGAAAGTAATCCGCATCACTGTCACTTTCCATCAATCGCACAGGCAGCGCCGGGTGCATACAGAGAGAAGCAATCGTGTACGCGTAGTCCATGTGCATTACAAGCGTAACAAAGTATGGACAATCGGTGTAAGGTAGCGCTAAAAATAACCGATGACTCGTACCCTTTGTAACGCAAACGTTCAGCGAAATAACAATGACCAATCTTACGTTACACCGTCTTCACGAACCACGCACGCACCGCACGGTCCATTGTTTGGTTTGCTGGGACGAAAGCAAGGCAGCCAACCCTGCGATTTTCGCTGTGCGGGCCAGCTGCCGACCAGAGTTGCCAAAGCGACGTTTGCTGTGGGCCTAACTTATCCGGCTGCGTGAAGGACTCCTGCTGCACTGATGATCCTTCGAAAGACGTCAAGCCGGTCAAGCCGGGCCTGGTGCGAGTTCCGAGAAAGACGTGGGATCCGTTCCCAATTCGAGAGGGCGAACCCTCAGCCACTCAGCTAAACGTTCTCGTGGGGAGGACGACACGCACACACAGAGATAATCGTTTTCGCTGTAATGGTAGTACACACCAAACGCCCACCGGTCGTCCGTCGAAGCACTGAAAGGACCTTCTCAATCAAACACCTACGAAAGAGCACACACCAACACAAAACCCCGTGGCCCGTGTTGGCGGGTTCGGGAGCACAACTTCAATTGACAAGTTTGAGGGTTTTTTGTTTTTGGAATTAATTTTATAATTGAAAACATGTGCAAGAAGAATCGCGTTGGAATTTTATGATTAAAAAAAGTAGGTTTGAAGAATTTTCTAATTGCATGATGAACATTCGCATACTCTCCTTGACGATATTACCTTCCCAACAATCTTTCAATTATTTTAGTAATTGTAGATTTAAAATTAATTAGCTTGAACTTCCACCTTTACATATCTAGGATGATTTCCCAGGGTTTCTAGAAGTAGTAAGAGCAGTCTGGATGACTATGTATGACTCTGTTAACAAGAATTGTGCTGGTGACATAGTGGAAGCTAAAGCGGTTGCTAACATGAAGGTACGAGTATCAGATCTCATTCTACAACCAACCAACAATTTCGACGACCGAGACCTCTCAAAGATTTAGTGCCAAGGAAGTAGAAAAACAGATATTACATTGTGTCAATTTTAATAGTTGTGGAAGCACTGGAAGTATTTACATTAAAAATATGTAGGAAAAGCTTTCAAGTGTATCCAGAGTTTCTACACTTTGACAGATGTAAACTCTCGCTATCATCCCATTACTCCGGATCTCGCCCGAGTATGTTAGTTGTAAACCAAACCATCGCACTGTCATCAGTACGAGTATCAGATCTCATTCTACAACCAACCAACAATTTCGACGACCGAGACCTCTCAAAGATTTAGTGCCAAGGAAGAAGAAAAAACAGATATTCATACATTGCGTCAATTTTAATAGTTGTGGAAGCACTGGAAGTATTTACATTAAAAATATGTTAGAAAAGCTTTCAAGTGTATCCAGAGTTTCTACACTTTGACAGATGTAAACTCTCGCTATCATCCCATTACTCCGGATCTCGCCCGAGTATGTTAGTTGTAAACCAAACCATCGCACTGTCATCATGTCAAGTACTTCACTTCCAGTCAAGGTTCAAAATTTCCTGCTTTCGCTTGTAACAACACAATCAAAAAACCACTCTCACTCACACACACGCACACACCTCTACATAGTTGCGTAGAGAACTCAGGGAAAAGGATGCAATTTTCTACTACACATTTTCCACCCCACAACCTACACACACGCACACACCAACACCGCGTAAACCAACAGACCTAGCAACCAGAGCAGAGAAGCACACACACACACATACGCACAAGCGACCAACACAAGCGTCACCGAATTTTGCACTCGCGCAGCTGCTGCCGTACACGTATGAGAGGAACAGAGTGTGAAGTTGAAACAATCTTTCCCATTTTCTTTCGTCCACTTTTTACATCACAGAATATATTAACGATTTTTCACAAACATTATCGTGTGTTGGTATTTTCCAGCAATGGTGTTTGGGGTGTGTGTTTTGCATACCGTCGAGTGGCACTTGGTTAAACATTTCCCAAATCACAGCAGGCATTGCAGCCCATCACACAGAGCGCCTGTGTGTACGCGTGACGTGCTCTATTTACTAGTTTATGTTTAGCTCTGCACTAGCACTGGACAAACATCGTGGAAGCTGTAATGGATGCTTCAACCGACAACTACACTTTACATTGCAAATTCCGTTACATCCTTTCCCTTCTTCCTCTCCGCCCACCCACTGTCACACACCTTTTGCTTTTGCTCCCGTAACGTGGGGTGGGTGGGGCGCATTTTTCTCACCGTTCTTGCCAACTGCTACACACAGATTCCCACTTGCACTAGGTCAGAAGGAAAGTATTTTCACGTAACACGCACGCTGAACTGTACGCTCGACGTGTAGAGTACTGCAGTGTGCGGCCCACCATCGAATGCACCATTCCCATTCGTCCACAACACCACCCAGCAACAACAACAACAACAGCACACACAATCAAAGCTTACTTTGTCGGGTGAAAATTGTCGCAGCTTTTGTTTTGGCTCCCGCCTGGCTTTGCTTGCCCACACCTAGGTTTAGCTAGCAGGTTGTGTAGCGACACTCCCGTCGTAGTGGACGGAATGCCGCGGTTGCTACACTACGGTGCTAAAAAGGTGCCCCACACAACTACAACCACACTTTCCGTTTACCTTTTCGTTTTCATCCACGGTAGCCCCCTCAGAGCCACTGAAAACGGGTAACGGGCGACAGGCGAGGAAAAGAAAACACCCTGTTCGCTGAAACGCGACGTGTAAATTTTCCCGTACACTGATTGA
>KZ062200.1:137263-153161 GCA_002091835.1 Anopheles maculatus
TTTCTTTCGAACTTTATTCGAACCTCCCCCTCCGTTTGAATTGAAAAATAATACGTTACGGTTTCAGGTTTCTTACACAGTTAATTACTTTATTACTTAAGATTTTACTCAAACACGAACAGAAATTAGGAAAGAAAAACGAAAAACGGGGCAGTAAATGCAATCTTTTCGCGGTACGAAACAATCTACTTCTTCGCACCGTCGCCCACAAACGGGTCTTTCCGATTGTTCATGAGCGTTAGGGACGATTCAGCGATCTTCGTAAGCGTTTCCGCTAGCTTGTGCTTGGGGAACACGCTGTACAGTTTGCGCGACTCGGAGCTAAGCACATCGGCCAGCAACAGGTTCTCGCCGTGCCGATCGGTTAGCGTGTGCAGCTGATGCAGCAACAGCACTATCTCGGGAATGCAGAGCTTCCGCAGGTTCTCCATCTGTACCGCCCGATTCAGCCAATCCTCATCATCGTCCGGCACCGGTTTCATCGTGTCCGTGTCCACCAACCAGCCCGCCTCCGGGAACAATAGCACGTTGTACAGCAAATCGCGTGTCAGCGTTGTCACCTCACCGATACGCTCCTCCCAGTTGGCCAGTTCCTTCCGATACGTTTCCTCCCGGTGCTCGGACGTGACGCGCTCGGTAAAGTTCGATATCTTGACCACGGCCGGTGGTTTCGGTCTGCCGTTGTAGAACAGATGGGACCAATCGTTATACCCTTGGATCGCAGCCAGATACGTCTGGTAGCAGAGATATTCGCGGATGCTGACCTCCTCCCGGCACGGAATGTCATCCTTCGAGCCGTAGTGTGTGAATATAAGCTCCATCGTGTCGGCCGGTATGACGGCGAACGTTTTGCGTGCCGCTTCGATACTGCGCCGGGCTAGGAAGTAGCGTATGAGCGTGTTGGTTTGCCACAAAAGCTCTCCCCGTTGCTCAGGATAAAACGTAAGCCATTCGAGGGAGAGAATCTTTCGCTCGTCCAGCTCGGTTAATGTGCCGGATGCGGTCGGTGCCGAGTCGTCGGTTTCCAACTCCGTCATACGGCAACGTTCCACCGTGTACACGGTAATGGTCGGAACGTCCAGTCCGAAATTGTACGCATCCTCTAGCGCTTGCTTTCGTTGCAGACTGTCGGTGACAGTGTCGAGAAACCGGGAGTACAGCAACAGTTGCATGTTTGGCGGCAGTGCGGCCGTGTAGAACGCCACCATGTGTGACGCCCCGAGCGTTATCAAGTACTCCACGTACCGCTTAATCACCCGGTCTCCAACGTCCTCCTGGAACGTCTTGCCTATCTGCCGCAGGAACATAACGAAGTGCGTCAAGAAGCGTAACATCTGCGGTATCAGCACCACCTCCGCCCCTTCCAGCCATCCGTCCACGATACGCATCAGCTCGGGAATGTCGTCCAGCATGATGTACTTCTGGATCACCTTATCCACGTCCTTGGCCGCCGTACAGATGCGCACGTTCTTGTGTGCCTCGAGCGCGTCAAAGATTTGTTCCAGCGACTTCTTACCGTTCCAGTAGCGATCCGGCATGGGCAGGTAGCTCTTGATGCAGTGCGACCGTATCTCGCTCTCCACCCGAATGTCGATCTGAATCTTCACGTACGCCCACAGCATATCGTTCCACGAGTGTTCGGACAGAACCTCCACCATCGAATCCAGGTGGCCACACAGCGACCCGATCGTGGCCTTCGTGTACGGATCCAGCATACGGCTTTCCGCCATCTGCCAGGCAAACTTTTTCCACAGATCCCGCCTCGGATTACCTTCGATCGATTCGCGTGTGGCGAAATCATTTTCACCCTCGTAGTTGGGATCGTGATGCAGCCGCCAGCCCTCGAGCAGCGCTGCCTTCCACGCTTGGCCATAGTTTTCGCACTTGATCTGCGCCTCTTTTAGTCGCCCCTGGCGTATGTCGAGAAACACTTGCTTGGCCAGCTGCATCTGGTCTTCCACGTCGAGATCGTGCAGGGGACGCTTCTCGCGGATCGGTGCATCGGGATCGAGACTCTTCACCAATGGGCGCCCGCTACCGAAAGCCGTCTGGCCCACCTCCAGCAGCTGATGAAGTGTGTTTTCCCACTCCACCGTACGGGCCATGTAATGGTTCAGATCCGCCTGATTCTGGTGCAGCGTCATCTGCTCCAGCCAGTCCACAATCATCTGGTACTCGCGCAGATTCGCGTTGCCCCCGTACAGATGCGTGATGATTGTCTGCTCACTATTCACCAGCGGCAAATCGTCCATCTCACTGTCTTGCTTTTGTGTCACCATTCGATCGCGGTACAGACAAACCATCAGCCTCCACGTATCGCGCTCCGCATTCAGCCACATCTCTTCCGCATGCAGATGGCGCTCACGCCCAGCAGGAAGCAGCTGCTTGGCGGCATTGTTGATCTGCACAAGCGTCTCGTCCAGCGATTTGATCAGCTCATCTATCGCTTCGAACACATCGGTCGCGTTCTTGTGGCGTTGCACCACGTGCAGGAACTCTTCGCACAGTTGCTTGGTAGATTCCCGTACGTTTGCATTGGTGTAGCTCACCGTACTGACCGCAACCAAACTCATTTGACTGCCAGACAGAGGGCCTCCGCGTTCCGATTCAGCGGTTCGATGCATGCTGACGTCTTGCACGGAATCCAGCATACTATCACCCATCATGGACAGTGCAAACTGTCGCTGCTCGTTGGCCTGTTGTTGCTGCAAGTAGCGGACGGATTCTTTGGATCTGAGCAATCCACGGTGCGATTGCACCGTAGATTCATCCAACATCTGCAAACTGCGTTCTAGTTGGCTCATTTTGATGATGTATGTTACGAGATAGCACAAGCCACAAGATCTGTACCAACTGTTAATCTTCTATGCACCGACAACAACACACTGCACCATAACCTAAAACAGAACAAACAGATAAACAGGAGTGATATTGCGTACATTTTATGGATGTTTACTCCGCTTCTTACCGGGAAATGGTCTATTAGATACAGTAAACAATTTTTCGACAAAAACTAGAGCAAACCAATGCCGAAATAAGTTAATTTTCACACAGTTTAACAGAAGAACCGGGTCTTTTCGCAAGCTAGCGCGCAATCCGTATGTCAACAATACAACAATGCCTCTCGTTTGACAGCTCTGAAGCGAAGTTTTTTTTTGCTAATTGTGTGTAGGAATTTAAAATTAATAACACTTATGTTGGTTCACTTATTGAAATTCAGGATCTCATTTCAATTGATTAAATTCAATTTGATGATAATTTATTAATTTTTACGATTTTCACGACAAAACAAACGATGAAAAGGTTTTTTGCTGCAGGATTGTGATCCATTTTTCACCGGGGAACCGGAGAGCCGAAACGTCAAACTACCGCAACTTTGTTTACAACAACATACTGCCATTGTCGAAATCTCAATTTCTGTGTGTTTTCCGTGTTTAGTGGTGATCTCCAGTAAAACTGGTTCCTTTCTAACCCACTGCTCTCAAGTGGCGTCGGCCACCATTGCCACATTCCTGCACGATGGATAATCCACTCTTCGGCACTGCCCATATGCTTTATGAAGTTGATAGTGAGTAAACAGGCAATCTGCCACAGCTTCCACTGCGAGCCTAAAATCGCTTTCCTTCTCTCCGTAGAAAAACTAATGGTACTGCTGCATGATGGACGTACGCTGATCGGTTACCTGCGAAGCGTGGATCAGTTTGCTAATCTGGTGCTACACCGCACCATTGAGCGGATACACGTCGGCAACGAGTATGGTGACATTCAGCGTGGCGTGGTGATCATTCGCGGTGAAAATGTAGTATTGCTGGGGGAAATTGTAAGCACGCACAAACAGCGGTCAATTAAGGTTTTCGGTAGCTAAGTTGGAAAATCTCTTTTGCACCATTTCTACTCCAGGATCGCGAGAAGGAAAGCAACTTACCGCTGAGGGAAATCTCCGTCGACGATATCCTGGATGCGCAACGCCGGGAACAGGAGGCCCGCCAGGAAAAGCATCGATTGGTGTTTACAACAACATACTGCCATTGTCGAAATCTCAATTTCTGTGTGTTTTCCGTGTTTAGTGGTGATCTCCAGTAAAACTGGTTCCTTTCTAACCCACTGCTCTCAAGTGGCGTCGGCCACCATTGCCACATTCCTGCACGATGGATAATCCACTCTTCGGCACTGCCCATATGCTTTATGAAGTTGATAGTGAGTAAACAGGCAATCTGCCACAGCTTCCACTGCGAGCCTAAAATCGCTTTCCTTCTCTCCGTAGAAAAACTAATGGTACTGCTGCATGATGGACGTACGCTGATCGGTTACCTGCGAAGCGTGGATCAGTTTGCTAATCTGGTGCTACACCGCACCATTGAGCGGATACACGTCGGCAACGAGTATGGTGACATTCAGCGTGGCGTGGTGATCATTCGCGGTGAAAATGTAGTATTGCTGGGGGAAATTGTAAGCACGCACAAACAGCGGTCAATTAAGGTTTTCGGTAGCTAAGTTGGAAAATCTCTTTTGCACCATTTCTACTCCAGGATCGCGAGAAGGAAAGCAACTTACCGCTGAGGGAAATCTCCGTCGACGATATCCTGGATGCGCAACGCCGGGAACAGGAGGCCCGCCAGGAAAAGCATCGATTGGTCGCGAAAGCACTGAAGGAGCGAGGATTAAACATGAACTCGGAGATGGCCCAGGATGAGTTTTAATGTTGTCCTATTGTTTAACGAAAACTGACTGCCGCTATGATGATATAGCATATGTGAAGCGCTTTTTTACTTTTACTTTAAAATATCATCTTAAAGGTCGAATCGATGCGTCCGTTGTTTTATTTGGAAAGTACTCGGAAAGACACACGGGGCATAGCATACTATACTTGTTGCTGTTTATTGCGCGAATAGAAGCACGGAATATAAAAGTACGTGTCTTATCTACAAAAATACTCAAAAGTAATTGATACAATTTCTTTACATCATGTCTTGTACCCAAATCCGTCCGTACTGTCGTGGCACTGAGTATCGTAAAACGCGCAATTAAGTAGTCGCGTCCGTAGCATTGTAGCATGCAATGTCCATTACGAAATTAGTTTAATGAATTATAACATAATTTAAGAAGCATCTAGACAGCTTCACGTGCTTCTCTGTATGATTGTTATCTTCTTTCGCTCGTATACGTACGGGCAAAAAAGTTAAAATTTTGATTGACTGTTACTGTTATGGTTCAAGCGAATTCTGTCCACCTTCGCCACCCATGGAAATCTGATTCCCGCTCACAGTGCCGTCTCGTCTAGGTCGGAATCAACCCGCTCGGGTAATCGCTGCAGTGGTGCGGCGGCCCTTTTCGATTTCGGGTCCTCCCTCGGTTCGTTCCCGTCCATACAGTACAGCAAACTTTCGCTCATCTTAGACTCGCTGAGTTGGTCCAGAATTTCTGCCGATGATTCAAAATCATCCGACTGGCTGGCGAACGATAAGTCGGCCGGACTTTCCGCCGGCATTAAACCGCGACTGAGCAGATAATGTCTGGAAAGGAACATGATTAAGGCCATGAGCATGAATCGAACTGAACCAATTGCGCTAAAACCCTTACCGAAAGGGACTCGCCAAAGAGCTAGACGCTTGATCTCCATCAGCAACATCACAACCACCACCACCACCACCATGCACAACCACGGAACCGGAGTCAATGTTACCTTTCGCAGGGAAATGGGTGGATATCGGTGGTAGACCCACTTCGTTGCCGATCGGTGGCAGTCCTGTGTCGTTAGCCAGCTGTTTAAGGTTACGATCGAAACGTAACGGCGTGGCCACATTGCTGCCACCGTTTAGCGTGGCAACTCCTACCGCCGGTTCGAGGTCCATTTCTTCATCTTCTTCCTTCAAGCTTGAGAAGCTGGCACAAGTGGTCGAGAGTTGTTGCTGTTCGTTCGCGTTCGCCAGGGCTAGCAGCATGACCGGTTTGCGCGATCGTGGCGTCATGATCGATTCCTGCCGAGGCCATGCAAGAATATTAAATACAGGCAATTAATTTACTAATTTACGTTTTTATGTCAAATTAGCCCGCCCACCTTTAATAAGCTGAAAGGAAATTTTGCTTCAAGTTTATAGAAATTGATTTAGTAAAAAAAGCTTAAGCAGAGTACCTAAGCCGCCACCGTATTTCAAGCACACACAATAAGCGTTAAAAGCATACTGGAATTAGTCCCTCGAACTGCGAGAAATTCAATTATAATAATGATCGGGTTAATCTTGAATTCGATCCACGACGATTCGAACCAGCACCTAGGGCTTAACGCATTGTTGGTTAGGAAAAAGCGCTTAGTAAATGCTGCGAAAGGATTAATAACACACGTACCTGCATTGTGTCGAGGCAATGCAAGAATGTTAAATAGAGGCAATTAGTTTACTAATTTACGATTTTATGTCAAATTAGCCCGCCCACCTTTAAAAAGCTGAAAGGAAATTTTGCTTCAAGTTTATAGAAATTGATTTAGAAAAAAAAAAGCTTAAGCAGAGTACATAAGCCGCCACCGTATTTCAAGCACACACAATAAGCGTTAAAAGCATACTGGAATTAGCCCCTCGAACTGCGAGAAATTCAATTTTAATAATGATCGGGTTAATCTTGAATTCGATCCACGACGATTCGAACCAGCACCGAGGGCTTAACGCATTGTTGGTTAGGAAAAAGCGCTTAGTATATGCAGCGAAAGGATTAATAACACACGTACCTGCATCGATTTTGGCATCCTTTGAGTACTTTTCGTGATGGGCGACATTGAGTTGCGCCCGTCGATGAGTGTTGCCGGTCCGGGCGTGCTGGTAAGGCAACTTGCCGTCCAGCTAACGGGTGCTTGCACCGATTGTACATCAGACACCGTGCATTCGATGGACGCACCGGGGACGGACGATCGCAGCGTAGGAAGAAAGGTACAATCCGCAAAACTAGTCGCTTTTGCACCGACCGTTCGGCCTAACGCTTCCACGGACCGGTTGTTACTTTTTTTGCTTCCCTTGCTAGCATCACCACCGAACGGGAAACGCAAATTGCCCATCGACACTCCCTTGATGAGTTTGTTTTTGAAGAAGTTTATTCGCTGCTTGGTCGATGTACCACCGCCAGGAGTTGTTCCCGCCCGCGATTTACCATCTATTTCCGAGCTTTCGACGCTCAAATCTCCCCCATTCAGTCGGGGCAGCTGTTCGTTCAACAGCTGTTTCTGCTTGTCCAGATTGCTTCGGCCGTGTCGGTGCTGATAGCCGATCGCACTTAGATTCGGTTCGGACCGGTATCGGGAACGTGTTTCGCCCAACACCGACGAACCGTACCGATCTTCCTCGGTATCGCTCAGTACCCGCTCGCTGTCTTCGAAACCATCCTCGGTGTCCTGTTCGCCATCGTCCCCGACCTGCAGCAGGTGTCCGTCGTGGGAAAACTCGTCCACATCTTCCTCGTCGTCGCTTCCATCGATATCGTCATCTTCCTGCTCGACAAAATCTTCATCATCCGCGGGAGGAGGTGGTTCATTGTCCTCGATCAGATTGCAGCCGGCAACCGTATCGACACCGAAGCGTACCATCAGGGATGATTTCGATCGTGCCACCAGTAGTTGGTCCTGCTGTTCCGAACGATCGTCCACTCTACTTCGTTTCCGCTCCGAAGAAGTGTCCGACGGATTCTTCTCGGCGCTGCAACATCGTGGCTCAGAGGAGTGTTGCCCGTCTCCCAGCTCACCGGACGACCTTCGTTTAAGTGTTTCACTTTTCGACACTTCTGCGCCCCGGTTGGAGATGGATTTTTGCTCCAAAGAGCTAGAGGTACTGCAGCTACTCTCGCTACTGCTTGTGCGGGTCAGGAGGCCAGCATTAGCATTACCCGTCGACGAGTGCGATGACATCGAGGAAAGCGACGACGATGAGGACGATACAGACGAACAGCGCTTAATGCAGGCCGGCGAACCAACACTGGACGGAGAATCTGATGCGGAGACGGGACTCTGGAAAAGAACGCGCTGTCTCGGACCACCGCTGCCGTAACTCGTTCCGCTCGGCGTCTATTAGAAGTTGGTTAGAGTGGTTGGAGTTAGAGAGCATTATGAGAGAGGAGCGGTTAGAGGGTTAATGAATGGATGGATTAAATTTTGTGGTGCATTTTTGGCACGGGCAAACAAACACATGATGCAGTTAGCAAAAGAAGTAGAGGATAAACAAGGAACAAACCAAAAAAAAAAGAGAATCACATCCACATGCAGCTCCAACAACGCTGTACCTACCTGAAACGTGGTCGGAGTTTGACTGCCCGGCCTTTGTTTCGGTGTCCTCGACATGAGCGATTTGTGAAAAATGTGGCGCTTAATGGAATCGCTGATCGAACGGGGATACTTCATCCCACCGCCACTCGCCGGGCCGCCGCTTCCACCCGATGCATTCTTCTCGCGCTGCATCAACACCTGCAGCGGTGTGCCGTACCCATTCTGGCGGTTAAATTTGCTCACCAGCTTCTTCTTCTTGGACGATTCGGGCAGACTTTGGATGTGCGCGTACAGCTGGGCCAGAGCAGTATCGGTGGAATTCATTATGTGCGCCTCGGCCGTCTTTTCTCGATCGACAAACGTGTACACTGTGTTCGCCACCGAATCGGACGTGGTTGATTCGTTCAGAATGTGCTCCGGGGACATGGTTTTACGACGGCGTTGCTCTACGAAGTACGCCCGTATGTCGGTGGCCAGCTTCGGAGGGATGTGAAACAAGCGAGCGCCAGTTTTGATCATGAAACCCACGATGCCGGACATATGCTGAGCCGTGGTGTGCAACGCTTCTGGAGATTGTTTGCGCGGGCATATCAGGTGCGGTGTGAAGAGAGTGGCCAGATTAACGGCCGACATCTTGTTTGTCGGTTCGTGTTGTATCGTGAGATGCAACAGCTCGATAATGTGCCGTAGAAGAATATTGTTCTCTTCCGGTAGGAGAAGCAACAGCAGCTGAAGGGCATTTAGCAAACGATCTTCGCTGCGAGACGCAATGGAGGGTTCCTTGGAGTGAAACAGATCGGCCACCTGACAGTACGCAGGGTAATACAGCTCGGTGAGCAATGGTTCCGGTAGGTCGGCAAGGAAACTCTTCAGCACGCTAGCACAATCGTGCGCCGTGTAACCGGTTCCGTCCAATGGTCGCATGTTGCCTTGCAACAGTAAGTTTTTCAGCTCATTTTGTCGTGTTAGCGATCCGGTTTTCCGGAAGATT
Organism: Anopheles maculatus; assembly: GCA_002091835.1. NCBI lineage: Eukaryota > Metazoa > Arthropoda > Insecta > Diptera > Culicidae > Anopheles > Anopheles maculatus. The sequence continues at coordinate 146,497 of KZ062200.1, forward strand.
CCTTCCTGTGAGATGTCTAAAACAACGGACGGAAAGACGTCGTCATTGAAAGGCACTAAGTAGGGGACAAAATAGGGTGTAGATACATACTCTCTTCCTGCTCCAGGAAGGCGATAAGCTGTTTCAGGTCATCGATGTTTGCCTTCGTCAGTGCAGCTTTTGCCGTTTCCGGTGAGGTCACCTTGGCCGACGTGCAGCCCTTCGCCTTCTTGTGAAAGCCTTTCCATTTCTTCAACTTCTGCTTGTCTAATCCGGCTGGATCGTTTCTGTAGGCGAAAATCAGTCATAAAGGCATACGATATTAAAACACCACCACTTCACTTCCACCAGCGCACTGGGACAACTACTCACTCCGTGTCGGTGTTGAGATCCAGTTCGAACGACAGGTGCATCCGTACCAACGTATTGAACTGTTCGGGATGTTCATCCTGAAGCCTACAGGCAATATCCTGATCCAATCGCACCTTTGTGGATTCTTCTACATCCGTCATGGTACCAGCGCGTAAGTAAAGGCCACTCAACCTCTCTCCTAATCTATCAACACTCCTTACGCTGCTAAGAAAGTTCCTTTCTGTGTAGGCTTCACTTCTCTTCACCGCAGGCTTCTCCACATAACCAGCATGGTAATTCGTTCGGACATTAAACAAACGAAACACATTTCATGCCGGGACAGTTTAGCGTCCACTTCAGAAGCTAAATGGGTACGAAAAACGGCAAACAAAGGCAATGCAAGAAGACGGCGTACCGTACTCGAAAGGTAAACCGTCCCGAACGCAAAAGTGCGGTTTATTTTATTTTGTATCCCACTGTCAATCGGTTTGATTTCGAATCGTCTGCCAACTGTGAAAAGGCCGTTGCACTAAAGAATGTCGTACGGTCATCGGCAGCAGACATTGAATTATAATTTTATTACAATCAGCATATAATTTATGATATTTGGTTGGTTTATCGATAAGCACAAATTGGTGTAGTAATGTATTAAATAGTGAACATATTTTAAATACTCAAAAGATTCGATTTGCACAGCGGGTAGACAACAACAACATTGCATTACTCAAATACGGTCGCCTGGATGACAAGAGCCGTTCAACTGCAGATGATTTATTCTTTGTTAGTTAAATAATCACAATACTTCTTCAATTTCGCTAAGTTTTGTTGAATTATCAACATTGTTACTATTTTTTGAGTTATATCAACACCAGGCAAAGCAATTCAGACGACTTTGTCTGATTCGGCGTTTTTTGTCCTCTACTGTAGTGTATTCTGGTTATTTGTTTGAATATTTTGGAATGATTTTTCATATTTAAAATCACGATTTCAAGTGATTGGAAATTTGTTAGCTATACTGAAGCCTTGAAAATATTAACTATTTTACTAAACTTCAACATAAATCATAAAAGCTTCTCCGGATCGTAGAGTTCCATTGTCCAAACTATTTTGTCAACATTGGTCGAACTGTCAGCAAGGAAAAACAAAACCTTCTTTTTGCCTATTTGTACGAATCATGCAAAGAAGCATAAAGAATATGTTTTTACCATAAAGTGCTGCTGTAAGAAGTTTCTGCGCAAAGTGATTCATTAACTCGCTACCCTTGGCCGTGTTTTTCATTCAGTGTTGTGTGCATTCCTCGCGCAAAGGGTTCCTGCCCCGTTCCGGTCTACAACTGTTCCGACTTTAACGATGCGATAACTGCCCAAAGACAACGGCAAGCAAAATCTGCTGTAACATGAACAGCTACGATACGCTCGGTGGCAACGGAAGCGGTCCATCCGGAACCGCAGCCGTCTGTCATTGGCTGAAGCACATGAAGCTGTACCGTGTGGTGCTAATCGTGGTGGTTTGCTCGCTAACACTACCCTTCGTCTTCTACAATCTGCTCGTCCACGAAGAATCGAACGTCCAGCACAACGACATCCACCGTACACGATCACAGCTCTTCACGTTCGAAGACGTGAGCCCGATGAAAGCGGCCGATTTGAAGCTGCGCATTGACGAGATGCTGCGCATGAAGGGTACGGTGTCGCTGGAACTGCGTGATCTTGAATCCCGCCGCCAGAAGCTACAGTCCGACATCGGGCTGTACAATCAGAAAATAGACGAACTGAAGCAGGAACTTGCCCGACAGCAGACGGAGCTCGATCGCTTAAAGATTTCCGTCGAGCAAGCGCAGGTGGCGCAACGTGAAGCGGTGCTACGCAACACCCCGGAACTGGCACTGCCGAGGGCACTATTTTCCGACACACTGCCAACCGAGATGCGTCCGATCGGTGCCGAGCAGAGCCGGGGATGCAAAATGAGCACCTGTTTCGATCATTCGCGGTGCAGTTTAACGTCCGGATTTCCGGTGTATCTGTACGATCCGGACACAACGTCCATCGTAAGCGAAGGGTTCGATATTGACGGGTTCCTGAAGACCACCATCAAACAAACGCTCGGTTACAATGCGCATCTCACAACGGATCCGAAAAAAGCGTGCGTTTTTCTCGTGCTTGTCGGTGAAGCACTTTCGGAACACGAAGTACTGAAAAATAATCGCTACAACGCAGCACAGGGTGGTTCCGATCGGACGTTAGCTGAATCTAGCACCTTGCAGCAATCGAGTCTGAATGTTACCCGTCTTAGGCTGCTACCGTACTGGGGTGGAGATGGACGGAATCATGTGTTGTTAAACTTCGCTCGCCGAGAGATAGGCCCGGGGACGGGTAATATGCTCCAGGGAAGCAGAATGGATACAGGGCGTGCTATGGTGGTGCAATCGAGCTTCGAGGAAAGTCAGTTTCGCGTTGGGTTCGATCTGATTGCCCCACCCATCCTTGGACCGCCCGGTGGAGATGTTTGGCAGGAGTGTTCCCCGATGCTACCGGCCCGGCGGAAGTATCTGCTAAGCTTCCAGGGTGAACTGCACAGTCAGAATGGATCGTTGGGAGTGGCCGGACCGCACGGTACAGACGACACGGAGAGCGACACGGTGGACGAGTTCATCATCGAACATCTGAAGGAGATGTCGTCGGGCAGAACGCAGGATTACTTTATGCTGCAGTTCGAGTGTGTACCGGCCACTGAGCAACGCAGTCCGTCGGTGTTGCGCGACTGGTCACTCTGCGGGACGGATAACTCTCGGAAGTCCGTCCTGAAGGAATCAACCTTCGCGCTGCTACTTGCACCCGGAGGAGGAAGCACGAGTTCCACGTTGCTGCAGGCACGTCTTTACGAGGCGTTGCGTGCAGGTGCGATTCCGCTGGTGCTGGGCGGTGACCAGGTGCAGCTACCTTACGCGGAAACGATCGATTGGAGGCGTGTTGTGATTTCGCTGCCGAAAGCTCGCATCACCGAGCTGCACTTCCTACTTCGTGCCATTCCGGATGCGGATTTGCTGATGATGCGTCGGCAGGGTCGGTTGGTGTGGGAACGGTACCTTAGCTCGGTACAATCCACCGTCGATACGATCGTGGCAAGCCTGCGCAATCGACTCGGCATCCCACCGAAACCCATACCCTCGGTCGTAGCGCACAGTGTGTTCAACTCATCGTTTGTCCCGCTGAAATCCGACCCCGTAATCGACCCCGAACCGGAAGAATCACTCGGCCCCATTGAACCACCCTACCCGAGTCCAGCGTTCCGCCGAAACTACACGGCGACGCTTGTACAGTCCCGCGAAATGTGGAACGATTGGGCCGATCCGTTCTCGCTCTATCCGCAGCTGCCGTTCGATCCCGTACTACCCTCGGACGCAAAGTTTATCGGCTCGCACATGGGCTTCCGTCCGATCGGGAAGGGGGCGGGGGGCACGGGGAAAGAGTTTGGCGAATCGCTCGGAGGAAACTATCCACGCGAACAGTTCACGATTGTGATGCTGACGTACGAACGGGAACAGGTGCTGATGGACTCGCTGAGTCGACTGTACGGCCTTCCCTACCTGCACAAGGTAATTGTCGTCTGGAACTCACCGAAACCACCACTGGAAGATCTGCGTTGGCCAGACATTGGTGTGCCGGTGCATGTCGTTCGTGCACCGCGCAACTCCCTCAACAATCGCTTCCTGCCGTTCGATGCGATCGAAACGGAGGCGGTGTTATCGGTGGATGACGATGCACATCTGCGGCACGACGAGATACTGTTCGGGTTTCGGGTTTGGCGTGAGCATCGGGACAGGGTCGTTGGATTCCCGGGCCGCTTTCATGCGTGGGATGTGAATACGCTCGACTCGTGGAATTACAATTCCAACTATAGCTGCGAGCTGAGCATGGTGCTGACTGGAGCTGCCTTCATACACAAGTACTACACGTATCTGTACACGTACACGCTGCCACAGGCTATCCGGGACAAGGTGGACGAGTACATGAACTGTGAGGATATTGCGATGAATTTTCTGGTATCGCACGTCACACGCAAACCACCGGTAAAGGTAACATCGCGCTGGACGTTCCGGTGTCCGGTGTGTCCGGTGTCACTCAGTGAGGACGATACACACTTCCAGGAGCGGCACAAATGCATCAATTTCTTTACCAAGGTAAGCTAGCGGTGTGGATGCTTTTATTGACCGAATTTAGGAGTAGAAATCGTAGTAAGCCCGATCGCTGCTCGGCGAACACCTGGATGTGGACGGTGTACAGTGATTCAGGAGTTTCGAGTGACCGTTCTCATCACTATTTGTGGCTCCCATGTCCTTAGATGGGTTGTTATCCTTGCGAATCACCATTTCTGGAATAGGTGTTTTCTCATCTTCGGTCCCTTCTTGATGACTTGTCTTGTCTTCCGGCTTAGTTGCGATATCTGCTCTAACTTCACCAACTAACTTCAGGCAATTAGCCTCCGATTTTGGATCTAAAACACCGACAAGCATCACACCTTTGCTGCCTTCGCTCTGAAATCGTTGCTTCTTTGTCACTGTCACCTTTTTTACATTTTTACGCTTTCTGGCCCGTTTACGTTGGTTGTTGTAGTTCATTTCGCAAGAATTTATTTGTTTAACGATATTCTTGACCGTTTGTTGTGATTTTGATTGGTGTATGAAGGTGTATCATAGTTTTCCTGTGGCTACTGTGCTTCAAAACGAGTAATTACGTTTCCTTCTCTTTATCCCATTCCCCCAGGTGTTTGGATACACACCCTTACTCAACACACAGTACCGGGCCGATTCGATCCTGTTCAAAACGCGCATACCACACGACAAACAGAAATGCTTTAAATTTATCTAAATCACCGATCTGTCGTCACTCCGTCCATCGTCCATCGTTTGGTTCCAATTGTGAGAGGTTCCAGAGCGACTACCGGACGATGTCTGTCGAGGTATCAACAACGAAATAAGACACCCAGACACACACACAGTTACTGCTGCAGTGCACGCACCACGCGCATGTTACGTTATTACTACGTATATGGCCACCACAAATGGCCCTTAAAAGCGGATGCCATCAGTAGATATAGTTCAGCTTAGGACGTTTAGCTTTAGCCCAATACTACGTGACTCTGGTCCGGTGTGCGTTGGCTGTGGTAATGACGTACCTACTTTTACCGGTACCGCAACAGCAGCGCACGGTAAAAGCGTACCGCGTTGTAGTTTTGCAAAGCAACTCTAATTCCACTCCCAATGTACTAATCCGCATTGGAATAGTTCGTAAAAGATTAGCATAATCCGTACGTTAGGTTAGATGAAAAAGGAAAAATTAACACACAAAAGCAGCTAGGGGTTACCGTCGGATTGCAATATTGTTTTTAACCCGGTACGACTGAAAAGCAATGAGCGGTGAGTGCATCGGCACCAGTAACTAGCAACAAAAAAAAATCTTTTAGTTTAAGTTGAAGCTGGGCAGTTGTTTCTTCGCATGCATTACCTAGTCTGGTTAGTTTTGTGTTCCGATTGTACGTTTACGAGTTGTGTTTTATCGTCTAGTTTATAGGGGTACTTAGTGCAGCTTTTAGTACCGCAAAACGGAAGATTAGGTTGTATCATTTTTACTCGATTTTCGATTGTAATTGTAATGCTCTGTACTGAGAAAAGACTAATATAAAATGACATGTATACTGGACATGGGCTGGTGTGTAACGTGATTTTTATCGCAACAATTGTTAAGTATTTTCCGAACAAAAAAAAAACATCTGAGAAAATCTTGCAGTTTGAAAATGAGTGAGCGGATTTCTCACTGTTTCGTTCGAGCAGTGGTTCGCATCGAGACAACATTTCTTCTCACTAGCACAGTGGAAAAAGCGAGCGAATTTTGTAGTTAAAATATTGTATTCATGTAAAATATAAAAAATATTAGCGTATAAAAGCGTGTTTATAATTAAGAAGACATTTGTGGTTAAAGATCGTTTGTTATCGGAGAAAATTTATAGAATATATTGGAAACAGTATTGTGCATATTATTTTGGGGTCTTTTCATCATAAACCAAGGGAGAAGGTAACCATTACATCAAGAAAACTCATTACATGAGCTGAGTGTTCTTAATCGTTTACTGGTTTAAGCTGCATGTATAACGTAAAAACATTCTTTGTCATTTTTAATGTATTTTCTGCATATTTTTCTTATCCCGTAACTGCCATTTTCAAAACATGATTCCTCCCTCACACAATTCAACCTCGGCCAGAGCGGAGAATCAAATAAAATTAGGTAGGTGCCCATTGAAAGCTCGGAGGGAGATGTGTGTGTGTGTGTGTGTGTGTG
>KZ062200.1:153341-186715 GCA_002091835.1 Anopheles maculatus
CATTCTTTGTCATTTTTAATGTATTTTCTGCATATTTTTCTTATCCCGTAACTGCCATTTTCAAAACATGATTCCTCCCTCACACAATTCAACCTCGGCCAGAGCGGAGAATCAAATAAAATTAGGTAGGTGCCCATTGAAAGCTCGGAGGGAGATGTGTGTGTGTGTGTGTGTGTGTGTGGTGTTCCTCCCGCGTTTTACTACAACCCGCCCGAGCTCGGCACGGCAAAACTGCTCAATCTTTAAACCCGCTATCTCTCTATCTCTCTCGCTGGCTCTCACGGAAAATTTTGGGGTACGAGAAATTTGGGCGACTGGCATGGAAAAATCGCTAACCGTCCGCGCTAGCTAGCGATTCGGGAGCCTCGGTGTGTGTGCATGGCAGCGCGATTTTCCACTCACTCGTCACAGCCGTAACGGGACGGGAAAGAAAAGCGTTTTCGGTCTCGCGTTCGCCAGTTTTCAGTGCTCTTGTTCCTTGTTGGTTCTGCATTTCCTGTGTTTGTTAATGGTTTTTGAAATAGTCGTCTCCTGCCCAATCATCCCGAACGTCCCCGTCGAATCGCAACGTGTCCTGGGACGTCGACGTGACGTGTGACCGTTTCTGTGCCAGTAAGCTAATCTCGTTCCCGTTCCGGGGGCTCTTGTCCCCAAAGAGTATGAGAAAAAAAGGCGAAAAGCTTGTGTGAGGATGGTTCGTGTGCGTGTGCCATATCTCTGTTTTCACCCACAAAACTGGGCCCTAATGGCCAGGGTGCGGGACCAGTCCGTGACCAAAATCTTTCCACTTTCTTGTGGCGTTTCTACGTGCGTGCGTGTGTGTGGCTTTTATCAAGAATATTAAATGTTACCAAAAGTGCCTAGAAATGTTGGAAAAAACAAGCAAAAATCTGGAAAAAAAAATGTGCTTGTTCTGGAATTCTGGAAGCAATTTTGCAAACTCACTAGGACACACACTCACACACACACACATACACTCACGCAAACGCACACATCCTGCAGGAAACTGCAGGTTTGTGAATAGGGCGAACGGGAAAGATAAGAAGTGAAAATTTTGAGCCATTATGCTGCTATTTGTGCCTCCACTCTCGCTCTCTCGCGCTCCTTGCTCTCTCTCTTCTTCTCCCCATCCCCCGCGAATGCCCACCATTCTCGACCACCATGTTCCCTACCACCAGGACTTCCCTTCGGTGGTGTGTGACCTAGTGCATATGGTACTACTTCAGCTCGCTGCTGCCAGGTGGCAGGAAGGAGGAGTCCAACAGATTGCTCTTGCCATGTGGCCTCTCCGCAGTACTGCGCACTCTTGCAGCTCACCCAGCTACTAGGTGACCCACCGAGCAGGGAGGTCCACTTTACCGACGAGAAAAAGCGACCTCAAAATCTAATTCACTCAGCGCTAGAGTACGGAGTGGTTATCCTTTCTTTGTCGAAAACGGGTGTCCTCCCTTCGGCAGGGCAGGGTCCTCGGAGCGCTGGTGAAAAATCGTTCCACTGCACATGGCCGGACGGCTGGAGGGAACAGTCAAACTACACGGAATAGTGTGAAACAAAAATGGGAACGCATTTCGGGGAACGGAACGAACCAAGCGAGAGTGTCCTCGTACCGTGGGACGAGCCAAGGGAAAGCGGGAAGAGTTTTCTTTTCACTCCCTCTCGCCCACCGCTGCTCTCTTGTACTTCCGATTTTGATTCCTGCTCCTGCTATCTGCTGGTAAAGTGTGCGCGCGTTCGTGTCCATGTGTACAATAGAGAGAGAAAGAGAAAGAGAGAGTACGAGAGGGAGCTGCGAGTATTATCTGTGTGTGGCTTTAGTGTGTGCGTGCGTGTGAATTTTCTTTTCCATTGTTGCAATTCCCTGCCGAGGAACTGCGAGAGCGCACGAGAGCGCTCTGCTCTGCTCTCGTCTTCCAAAAACCTATCCTGATGCCTCGCAGGATACTCGCATCGCCGTTGCAACAAACACACGAGACACACATACGTATACACATATCCACACAAACACACTGGTGATTGCTGTGTGATGCATACCGTGCGCTCGTACATCTCGTGTGTCCCTTTTTGCTGGGCAGAGATACCCCGAAGATACCGAAGATGAGGAATGCTACCAGTGCTGACAGGCTTCGAAGGATGTGTACGCGCGTGTGTGTGTGTTTAAATGTAGAAAATTCACTTAGGGATGGAATTAGTGTCACGTTAATGTCCGGTCTTCATCCTCTCGAGTCCTGCCATAGAAGGATGCTAATGGCGATTGGCAAGTCAAAGCTGCTGCAAGAGTTGACACCAGCAAACGACCACCGTTTCCTAAATAAGGATCGTGATAGGGTGCAAGAAGAAGGTTAATAGATTGAAGGTGAGTACAGATTCGATCCCTATCGGGACAACAACATCAAAAACTCCGGTCACATCATCATATCCGTCCCCTCTTTCGATTTATTGCATTGACCTGGTGAAGTTCACGCAACCATATTGTTGGGTTCGCCTCGCTTGAACCGGCTTATAGATCTAACAAATTAAATCATATCGCTTCGCGGTGCGGTGAACAGGATGGCCGTCTGGCTCGGATTGGCAAACCCGCTTACTCGCGTACCTTGAAGCGTTATCAGATTTGCGGCCAATGTTAGGAGAGCAGCGTTAGGATCGATATCAGCATGGGTATATCGACGAGTACGAGCTTTCTACTCCATCCACCCGATCGGAACCGTCTTGTGTGTGTGTGTGTGTGTCGGCGAGGTAATAAATTCCCACCGGTCCCAGGTCGGCGGAAGATGACTCTGCACCCGGGACAGCATGAAACATATTTGCAGCAGTGGCAGCAGTCGCATAAGTTCGCATTGTTTACGATGCGTTAGTGAGGTTCGTTTTGGAAGCGAAGAACAGGGACTGAAGTGTCACAAACAAACAAAATAAACGGCTTTCCACATACGTGTCTGTGTGTTGAGGAGTCGGAGCCTTAAGTTTGGTGACTTTATGGATTATGAGGATGAAAAATGATACCTATACAAGCAGCCACAAACAGAGTATGTGGATGTCTTTGGAAGGAATTTAAAACTAGATATACAGGGTATGAAATTAAGGTAACAGCTCTAAACTTTATGTTGAAGAAAGTTAGCTCCACAAAAGTAGACAGTTGCGTCCAATTTTTGTTGTCTTTATGACCTACATTCAACACAACACTTGCTCACCGTGGACCCTCCGAAATGAAACGCGCGCCCTGTGTGACCGTGTGATGTGCGTTTTTATTCCCACCCAACATTTATGGTGTTGGTGACCCCAAACGAGCATGGTAGCTTATCTTCATTGTCACACTGTGACGTGCGGTAACGCATACGCATACACACCGCATTCGGCTAACGCTCACCACCACTCCTACACGGCCTCTATCTAGGAGCGAGTGCATTATTCTAAAGTTAAGAGTTTTTCTTTTATTTCATTTGACCATAAAACTTCCAATTTTTGACGTTTGCTGTTTTCTTTCTTCTTCTCTCATTACAGCTTATCACGATTTGGGACGCCGCGTAATCCTTATCCGTTAGCCCTGTCAGCGCCGTTCTACACACGCGCACACAACGCATACCGATGCTGCCCCGTTTGGTACCATCACACACACACACACACACACACACACACACACACACACATTGACCGCCCACGGGGCCATCGGGTGACGGTGACGTCCGTGAAGACAGTGCCCAAACACTCGAGCGCAATGATTAGTCCCACTCGCGTGTTACGCCTCATCTGCCACCAATACTACTAGCGAACGGTTTATTACTGCACTACCACCACGTCACGCACGTCACGCACCTGTTTTGCCAGTGCGTTGTGTGTGCGCCCGTCTGTTACTAAAGCGTTCCCACACACTTACACACACACACACCTGTGCAGTGAGAAGGAGTAGAGCGTTTGTTTGCTTTGCTTACGAAATCGGGGCGAATTTTGATTGCGGACAGGATATGTTGTACGCCGTACAAAGAACCGGACTATTTGGTGGTTGTGTGGGAACCTCGTTATCACCTCGCTGTGTGTGAGATAACGCTGATAAGAAGGAGCTTCATGGAGAGTTCGTGGCAAGCAAATTATACACCATGACACCTTGCGAAGTGAAACACAGCTAATCAATCGATTGTGCTTTGATTGTGCATCATCGTCGTCGTCCAAAGGGAAAGGATCGTCTGCCGCCTTGTAGGCAGCGTCGTCAGCACAAACTCGCTCACCATCGGGAAGCTTCTCACTGGATCGGCGTGAGATGATGCTGGTTGTGTGAGTCGGTGGAGCGAATCAGTGTGGCCTTTGACAGCGGGACACAGACAGTGTATAGATGCAGCGTGTGCCCGTCGAAGGATGATTAAAAGATCATCCTGAGCTGTGTCTGGAGCTGGTTGGTGATGTGATGTGGATTATACAGTGCATCAGTGGATGCACATGCTATTTGTCTGTTTGACTGTGTCGTATGTCGTTGTAAAATTAAAGGATGAAACAACTACAAGTTATTCAGTTGATACCTAAAAGTGGTTTTATTGAAGAAAAACGTTGTGTAATTTTAATAATCGTGCGAATTCTACAATTTAGTGATTTCTTTGTCTTGCTTGTGTGCAAAAGTGTTTCAAACTGTCAAAGCGCTGATGAGGAATAGAAACAGATTTTTCATTCCACCATATGTTCGAGTGGGTGTGGAAAAGTTTTGTGTATTATTTTCCCCATAATTCTGTTCATTTTATGATGTTTATAGTACTTCAAATGCTCCTCTTTTTTGTGCTACGTAACATACTACAAAATTAATATCCTAAATCATTTAAACGTATCCACAGGTATTAAAGCAGAGTGTCTAGTGGCAGTAATAAAGCATTAAAAAAACGCGACAAACATGCAGTCGCTAAAGTGTACCGTGTCGGTGAAACGATTTAACCGAAAAAGAGGTTAAACCAAACGGTTGGATCTGCGACAGTGTCTCAAACAAAGGAGCGCCAGCTGGTATAGTTTCGCTTGCTGCGCTCGGTACGATGGTGTTGGTCATGCATTGGTTCGCTGCTGGTGGTGAATGTGCTGCTGCTGCTGCTTCGAATCATGGTGAAGTGAGTGAACCTCGCGATGACTGACGAGCGTGTTTACTGATGTACGAGTAAGCGCTAACTGTTCGATTCACTGTTCACGCCAGCCTGTTAATCTGCAGCTCCGGTGCGTCCGGTTCGGCACAATCGATTAGTGAAGCAGTGTGCGCGCTCGTGCTTGTGTGTATGGCAAATCACCAAACCATGGTGCCGTCGAAGGTGCAGTGTTTACCCAACCCATATGGTTTCCCCATCGAAGCATGCAGCAATACGCGCTAGGCGATAGTGTAAAAGTGCACGGTTTGTGTGAAAAGTTAGCGCCAGTACAGGAGGTAGTGATTTGTTTGTGGTACAACGAATTTTCAACATCTTCGGTAGTAGCAAATGGTGTGTAAATGAGCGGAAGACAACAACGATAGTGTGTGTAGTAAAGCGAATTGTCACGATGTTCGGTGCGATGCGATGGTACGTTTAGATGATGAAACAGAGCAGCGTGATTTTGTGAGGAAAAAATGGAGACCATATCAAAACTATATCCTCCGTAACGTGACAAACAGTGGTGAACAATAGTTGAGGTAAGGTTTGATTTTTGGACCAATTTCGGAGACGTTAAACATTTGAGGGAGTTCGTATGTTAGACTTAATTTTGTTTTGTTATGTATTTTATTAGGAATTCAAGAACGAAACTAAACAGGCTTCTTAAAACCATTCCTTTAAACGACAATAATGAGATTTATTAGTGAGATTCGAGATAATCTCATTCTATCGTCGCTTCATTTTCTTCACATGCACACTCAGCATTCAGTCGACATTAGCTGAGTGCCGTGGTGAGCGCCCTAATCTCATCCCCTTCCCGCGATGAAACATTTCACTGAGAGTAATTTGCTACTCAGCATCGTGGTTGAGTACCTTCACGGCGCGTAATTCTAGTGTGCTCTTTCACGCGCTTACACATTTTTCACAGTTCATCGGAGCATGCGCCGATAATGAAAATTGACTTTCCATTTGCTCTGTGCCACTCCAGCTGTATCGGGTGAAGGTGAGCGATGAAGAAGGCAGGAAGGAGAGACCGAGAGAGGGGCGCACAAATTGACAATGCGTCAAGCAGTGTGGGAAAGTTTGGAACAGGGGCTTTGGATGGTGCGTTTTCGAGGGTTATTTTCTTCCTCTTCTTCCTGCCCGTGGACGGTGCTCACGAATAAATTTGTTTTGAGACAGTGTGCGTGCTTGTGCGTGTGTGTGTGTGGGAGAAAGCATCTCAGCCGTTTAACGTTGACCATCAACGAAGGAGGGATTTGTCATTGAAGGGCAAAATTGGACGGGTGTCTGTGCCAGTAACCCACGCACATTCTTACACTAGCGGGCACAGGAAATGTGGTGGCTTGGTGTGTGTGTGTTTGTATATAAGCGTACAACCGTTACGTACGTACGGCTCGAAGATAAGCTCGTGACGTAGGGCACGTTACGATACGATACCCAAGAATCAATGATGGTTGCATGCGAGCAACAAAAACAAAAAAGAAAAATATTTTTAGTGAGCGATCCTGGAAAATGGAAATTGATCCCTGCAGCACAACACAACAAACGTTGACGGCTTGCTTGAATATTGTTTGTAAACTGACGGAATGTTAAGGAAGCATTTTTTTCGGTTATTATTTACAATACAAAGATGTGTGCAAAAAAATTAAAAATAAATTAAAACGACCCCATATGGTGGAGATGCCTGGTCCTTCATGCAAAAAATGGAGGCGCATGGTGTTTTGTAATAAAAGAGCTGTAAGAAATTTGTTTTAAACCCCCTTTTTGTTACGAACTACGAAAAACGAAACTAACAATACTTTCTTTGTTCACCAGGCTTCACCGAATAAAATTCTCGCACTCACACTTCTGAGCAAAAAAAAATCTCACCCCATTCATGATGCAAACGATCGGGCAACGTCAACCCTACCACACATCGTTGCTAGCCATGCATCATACAGCGTAAGAGGGGTGGCCAGGGGTGGGTGGTGCGTTTTGGCAGCACGCCGCAGCCTCCATCGTGCAATCGGCTGGCGGGCTGCGCAGTAGCAGCATCGGCACCATCATCATCATCATCGTCGTCGTCGAAGGCAGCATCAGCAACAACAACAGCGGCAGCTACCAGCAATCCACCAAAATCAGTGACGTTGCGCTGAGAAGATGTTCACCCAAACCAACCGCGACATTCGATTCTCCAGTGTAGCCAACGGTGACGATAACGACGACGATGGTTCTAGGCGTCGTGGCCAACCAGTGTGCCCAGTGCAACCCGACCGAGCACGGTGTGCCGGAAGCGTGTGCCGCGTACAAGTGATCGTGATCCGCTGCCGGTGCATCCACGGTGAACTCGATGCGTGTGGTGGGCTGCAAGTGACGAACCGGTATCCAGCCGCTACGCACGGTATGGGTCCCGCTATTGACGAACCGTCGTTTGCCGATTTGTTTCGCAAGAAGAAAAAGTGTCGACCAGTGCAGTGGTGTGCGTGGTAGTGTGCGGCGCTAATGAATGTTACAACGTGCGTGCAAACAATTGGCAGTGAACATGAAACGTGTAGTGAAGCTGTCGGTGTTACTGTGCCAGTTAAACTTTGCCTAAGTGCTAACATCATATTGCATATCTCAGCGTGTTTGGCGTGATAGTTTGCAGCACAAGAAAAAAAAAACGAATAAATAAACTAGATTCCAATATCTATTAGCAAAACACTACCAAACGTGCTGGGAAGCAGAATATTGTGATAAATTGTTGACCACAGAAGCAGTTGGCAAAAAGAGAAGTAATCAAAGTTTGTTATATGGTGGCGCGAATATGTGACGGAACCGATAAACAAGGTGTGAACAAGGTGTTTACGGAAGTACGCATTCGCTCGCTTACTGCAAACCCGATAGCTGGTGGCAGTGACGAGCGCGAGCTAAAAGCAAACGAGCAAACATTTCACAGTTCACGGCATCCGGGTGGTGAATTACTATCAAGCGACAGCAAAATGGACGACATGCCCGATCTGTCGCACCTGACGCAGGAGGAACGGGCCATCATCGAGGGTGTGATGATGCGCCAGAAGCAGGAAGAGGAACGGGAGAACGAGATAATGCGGTAAGTACGGCGGAAACCGTTGGATTATATGTTTTAGAGCACGCAAACAACGCCGGAGTTGATTATGCAAACGAATCGTAAGCACTGCAGTTAATTTAAAATGCTCGGAAGCGGTTGGTTTAATTATTAGCAAGTAATTACCACCGTGCGTTGGGTTGCTGCACTAACTGGATGCAGTTAGCCGAGCGTTCGATTGTGTAATTGATAAACAATCGATGACCGGATGGTGGAAAACCGTGGGAAAAGTAATGCAAAATTAAAATTCCCTCTCCTTTATCCGTTTTTTGCGAGATATGCAGCTCAATTTTAAAACTCCATCATGTATGAAGTAGATTACGGTGGGGTAAAAACAGTGTCCCACATGATACAAAAATCAAAAACACATTTTGTGTGTACTAGTTTTTGTAAAATTCATAGAACTAATGATAAAGAATTGATTTTCCCGGTTGTGAAAAACACATTTTATTTGCTTCTATTTTTCCTCCACAGACGAAAACAGGACGAGGTAGCGACGCTCGTCGACTCGATCCGGCAGAAGTCGGAGCAGCAGAAGAAGGCAGGCGTGGAGCTGGAGGCCACGTGTCACATCTGCCTCAAGACAAAGTTCGCGGACGGTATCGGGCACATCTGTCACTACTGCAACATTCGCTGCTGTGCCAAATGCGGTGGCAAAGTAACACTACGCAACAATAAGGTAACGTTTTCTTTACTGTTTAGT
Source organism: Anopheles maculatus (assembly GCA_002091835.1). Classification (NCBI taxonomy): domain Eukaryota; kingdom Metazoa; phylum Arthropoda; class Insecta; order Diptera; family Culicidae; genus Anopheles; species Anopheles maculatus. The sequence continues at coordinate 162,220 of KZ062200.1, forward strand.
TCAGGAGAGGTGTAAAAAGCAGTTTAAAGAGAATTTAAAATATGGTTAAAAATGTGCAAAAAGAGTTGTGTACGTTGTGTTGCATATTGCATACTTTTAGGGGCAAGAAGTACGTACAAACCTTCGTCAGAAATGTTCAGTTCCGTGTGCATCCAAGCCGTACCAGTCAAACGACACGTCTCAGCTAAGCCGTGTATTGATCGAGGATTCCTTGGAAACAGCCTGAACCGACTCATCGGAAACAGGCTAGGCTTCACGGAAAAGCGAACAAAAATATGCAACCCAAAAACGATGTAAAAACGAGCCATAATGTCTAAACGTTGTAGGAAAAAGGGGAGAAAAACAAGAGCTGAAGCAGCCACATACAAGAAACGTGAGCACACGCGCACGAGGATGGTGCGATACTGTATCGTTCGGGCATTCGGAGTGGAAAGTCATCGAAGATGAAAACTTTACCACGTTTGGCGTCCCACACACCGTAACCTCCACCGAAACCCCATTACGGTAAGCTAGGTTAACTGCCTAGGCCGCCTACCTTACCGCGAAAAGAAATGCGAATGAATGAAATGACGTCATTTCGGAGCCGAAAGCCCTTATGCCACGCAGCTTTCCCTCATCCTTGTCTTACGCCTTCTTGCTCTCTCTGTCTCTCCCGCTCACTCGCTCACTGGCTATTGATTTCTGATTTATGAACGAACAGGAAACGGGCGGATTTGAGAAAACGGTGAATCTTCTTCTACTACTGTTAGATTTGTTAACGATCGCCGTCCCCAACACACTGAGTCCCTATAAAGTGGGACTCAACTCGGAAGACAATGCTCTGTGTGCGGTACAAGGCTTTGCCACCGAACTGTGGCAGTACGAAGCCCATTTACATGGGTCATAATTTTTGGCTTCAATTTCTTCTGCTGCTGGCACCCACCACACGGACGGAGCATAATATAAGTGAACATAATTTTAAGTACCACGGCCTCCCTCACACATCGCCGTCTTGGGCGTGTTTTTTTTGGTGTATGGGGCATGCACTGTGTCTAGTCTGGCGTTCATTGTTAAGATCCCGTACCCATGTCATTATCGTTACGCCTAGCGCGCGCGTCTTCGCCCGTTCGCCCGTGATGAGACGCAATCCGGCTCTGGCTCGGCTGGGCTCGTGCTTGGCTGGCTCATCAGCATAGGCGCCCAGAATGCTGGTGCCAGTTTTCTCCCAAAAAATTCAATCCGCATATGCTACGCACGGCACTGATCGTCGGCTATCCGACTGTCTAGCGACATCGTCTTTCCCGGCCTGGCCTGGCTCGTCTCCCACAGCCTCCACCACCAAGCTCGGTTAGCAACGGATTCGTTCATGTGCCTTTTGCTTTCTCGCTGTTGTCAATGCCCCAACGCACGGAAATGGATGCTGCCACGAGACGGACAGTTTGACTGACTATTAACGCAGACCGTGTCGGTATGGAGCTTATGCGACAAGGGAGAAGAGAGGAGGTGGGAGGTTGGCCGGGTGCCGGCTACAACAGCTCGAACGTCGGCGTCGATGAAATATGACGAAAATCTGAAGTGGCAGCCAGTACGCCTCACACACACACAAAAAACACCGGGTTGTGCTTTCCGGCCGTTCGTTTCATTTCCTTTTTCGTGGAAACGCTTTTGGAAGTGGTTGGAGTGGAATTGGCGAGCGACGGATGACCGGCCACACAACAACAAGACGCTTCACGAAACCGTTCATTCATTATGTCTGAACGGTTTCGTGAAGCGTCTTGTTGTTGTGTGACCGGTTTTACAGTTGCCAAGCACATCCAAGGACTCGTCCCATCGCTTGCTGGTGGGCCCGAGAGAGATTTCGCTGACCCAAATGTACGGTTCCACTGTCCCGATGATGCACGGGAAACGGGAGAGCAGTGTAGAGAGGGAAATATCCCCCTACCATAGCCCTGGAGAATGCGCGAATGGGATCGGGTCGCGTGCCGTTTTGGCGTATGGTTAATATTTCATGATACGCAGCGAGTTTAAATTGTTGGCATCAAAACAACGCACGTTTATCGTGAAGGATGGGCGCTGTGTGCAAAAATGCAGATGAACTCATGATGAACTGTCTCGCTCGCTTATGTCTGCCGGGTTTTGGGTTGCGGTACACTTCGTTACCGATGGGGAAGTCACAGCAGGAAAATCAAATTTAAAAATTTATACACAAGTTGTGCTTTCCGGTGCATAATTGTGTTCGCACTGGGCGATCCATATGAGGTCACGGTGGTTTCGTTCGCGGGATTAGATGCCGCGCTTGGGTCATGAACAATAAAAGGAGATCTCTTTTATTTTGCTCTTGTACTTCGGGATGTATTTTATTATATTTTATGTGCTAAAAATTCAGATTTTTTAGTGTTTGGATGATAAAGTTGCGATATTACTTCACGCTTTCTTATTGAATATGTATAAGGAGTACAATCATTTCTTGCTGACTGTATCGGTATAGGCGCCAACTGGTACTAAACCAACTCTCTGGGCCAACTCTCATCTAAAGCATCCTCATATATGCAGTACTGACTATCCAACTGTGGTTATAACAAGGAATTCAATGAGGTCAGATATGGCAGGCCAAGACCTCTCGAGGTTGAAGAGCCAATTCTCCAAGAGCCAATTGAAGCCTCTTTCTTGTAGAGTCAAAGCAGAGAAGTCTCGCCTCGATACTGCTCATGATTTAGTGTCGTCGTCTGCTAGTCGATAATCACGCCTCTGTTCATATGGACGAGCTAAAAAGACTTGAGGAACTAGGTCGTTCGGTGCCCTTCTCATTACATGACCAGTCCACCGGAACCTGGCGTGTCTAATTCTCTGTGCAATGGTGTAATCTCCGTAGAGATCGTGGAGCTCTTTATCGTATCAACTAAGATGTTATCGTCAGTATTGGAAAGAGTCTACGTCACAGAGGTGTATATGGCTACTGGAACTCTGAAGGTTAGCAGGGCCTCTGGTAGTCTTGCAACATATTTGCAAAACATGTTGAATAATTTGGTGTAAATGATGTTAATACTGTTGCTGCGCGAAAGATATACTAATGCTGCGTAACATTTCCACAGGTCATATGGGTGTGCATAGTGTGTAGGAAAAAGCAGGAGCTCCTATCAAAGACGGGTCAATGGATGAACAAAAGCACCAGTCCCGATGGAGTGATACGAAGGCAGGAAGGTGATCCGAGGGTAAGTTTTTTCTCTTCAAATTGTCCTGTTCAACGATCAACATTGGCTATAACGTTCCCCAGACATTACCCCAAACGATGCTCGATCCACACGATCCCTCCGACAAGCGGCCCAAGCTGGAGCGAGCGCGCAGTGCAGCGGAAAAGGAGAACAATCCGATGCAACGGGCCAACAGTCAGCTGCGCCGACAGTACAGCCAGCAAGATCCACCAACCCGACGGCTGTCCCAGTCGGATGGTAGCGGGATGGACATGATGATGTCACCCGGGCATCATCAGCAGCAGATGGGACGGATGCAGCAGATGGGTCACGGTCAGGTAGGGATGTACGGTGGACGACCGGGTGGACAACAGGGAGTTGGGTACGGTGGAAGTTACGGACAACATTCGCAGCTTCCACAGCCACCGATGCAGCATGGCGGAGGTGGTGGTCCTTACGGTGGGCAACATTCGATGACACCTCAGGTTCACATCACCCATGCCGGTGGTGGTGGATCGATGGGTGGTTATGGTCATGATGATCCAAGTTACTATCAGGTAGGTTGGGAAGGCACTATCAACTGATCGACGATAAAATAACCGTCCATGCTTTGTTTCGCAGAGTGAAATTGAAGATCTCATGCGTACCCATCCGCATCTGGTGCATCCGCGACAACAGCAGCACTACGCCGAATCGCTCCAATCCAGCTCGGCCCACGGCGGTAGCGGTCTGGGTGGTGGTGTTGGTGGTGTACACCTTCCACCCGAACCTACCAAATCCCACAAGCGACCGCTCGGTGGCCCGTACCTGCCCCAGCAACGGTCCTTCAGCAGCTCCGATGAGGACATTCGCTCCACGCCGGAGTTTGAAGGTAAGTTGCGATGACTCTCTGCGCTCTGCCAGTGGGCGCCTTGTTTCCACGAGCCTGTGTTTGTTGCCCTTATGTTTTCCTCGTTTCGTGTACCATTTTCTGTTCCTTACAACCCATCAACCAAGGGAACCACGGGTAGGTTCTCAAAGTTGTTTTCGTTTAGCTCGTCAGTGTGATCCGCTAGCGTTTTAGTGTGAAGTTTTTGTTTTGTTTTGATTGTGTTCTCTGTTTTTTTTTTGTTGTCGTTATGATTTCGGATACAAAATTGTTTCTTTTGGCGTTTTTGCGTGCGCTCCAAGACAAGCATCTCGTGTGCGTCGTTATGACGCAGCTAGTCCAAAAAACAGGAGGGCATTTGGCTAAGTAGCGTACGTCACGCGCAACCGTGCGCCACAGATGACGTTGTTTAACGTCCACAGCCAGTTCCATTGAATGGATGTGTTGCTATCGTTTGCTAACTTTCACTGCTTTCTCGCTAGCCCCAAATACGGTATGCGGTAGGCTCTTGGTTCTTAAATCCCTAGCCCTCACACAGTCATTCATTCCTTCTCCCCGCCCATTAGTATAATCTTAATTGGAACGAGAGTTTTTCTTTCGATTTATGAAGTAGAACTCTCGTGAAGCGTAAAGTTTAAAGCATAACCGGCGATGTTGCGTGATTTAAGGAGTATCTACGAGCGGTGAAAAGCGTAGGATGGTGCTGACATTTAGCATTCTGTAGCCATCTAATTAGCTGAAAGCTTGTCAAGCGTCAATATCGTCCCATCGCGCTCTGTTTGAATAGGATGGAATGCTATTTAAGGCACGGGCTGCTCGTAGGAAGCGCACACGCGCCGTGCCTAAAAGTGTGGCCCGAATTCGCTTCTCAGTACTCAGTACTCAGATTCGCAGTATGTGTCCAACAATCTCGTACGTCCTGCGCCATTGATCTGTACGGGTTTGTAAACCCAGCAAAACACATCGATGGGTTTTCGGCTATGGCTATTTATTTGTCTGGAACGTTTGTTGCACGTTCGCTTCCATTTGTTTCACCGTGTGCGAGCGTGTGTGCATGTGTGTTCCTCGCAGCCCTACAAGAACCGATGGTTTCGGGTCGCCACCAACACCCGGCCGTCTTTAATTCCTCCCTTAATTCGCTTTGTTCTCCAAGGTTTTTAGTAGGTCAGGACCAGTTCGTTCGTCTCGTCGTGTGTCTTGCGCGAGGTGCACCGAACAAAGAACTAAAAAGAGCGCATCAGAAACAAAAAGAAGAGTAGAAAGCTCGATGTCTCCTGCAAAACACACATCCATATCCACGCACGCAAACACTTGGCTTGCGACATTGGAAGACAAGACGATCTGCGAGTTGGGTATGCTGTGGCGAAACGTTACTTTGTTCGCACATCCCGGACTCCACGCATCCCCCAGTTTTGCTGTAACTGCTGTCAGTAGCTTTGTAATGGGGTTTCCCCCCCTCCCCCGTCTTGCTGCCACCCGAGTTCCCCCGGGGTACGCTTCTGTCGCTGACTAAGTGGCTTCACCCGAACGTCTTTCCATGTACACGGGCTGCACGTTTCATTGCATCGTCAATTGGCTTTCTGCCGTTGTTGCGTTCCACTTTCTCCTTCCCAACGCAATCTTTTCGTTGCACGTGCACCCGGTGTAAGACGCGTGCAAAAAACAGGGAGCCGTGCATTGGGCAAAAATTGGAAAGAAACTGTCAACTACCATTTACCACAGCGTTATGGTCCGTTTTCTTTGTACTGCCGAGGGAGCACAGCACAACCTCGCTCGCTTTTCATACGGTTCGGTGTGCAATTTTCCCGCCCCATCCTGCAGCCCCTTCCAGCGGCCTAGGCCACCACCACGCCTAGGGGTCTATGCAATTGTTCGGCTGCATGTGTGTGTATGGAGCGTTGAGAGCGTCACGACGATATCAGGCAGCAACCAACGACAACTGTGTAGTATCTGTGCTACTGCAGTATCTTGAAGCAAAAGTTTCTTTTTTGGCCGTTATTGTTGTTGTTTGCCACCCTACAGCCCTACCTTGTCACCCCTGCTGGCACCTGCTCTCGCTGTCATGGCCACTATCACTTTTCGTGCCGTGGTTCTCCAGTCGGCGCTGGTGGCCTATTTTTCGGTGCAAGTTTTTGAGCAACCCTTGCTGGGTGCCCTTTGCTCGTAAATTATTTGCTGTTATAAATTTCATTATAGACGATGAAGATGTGCAATAATAGTAGTAATGTGAACATGCACACCGCTCTCGCTGTAATGGAGCTGGTCCGGGACGCTTGTGATTTCCCGCAGATCGGGTAAAGTATGTTTCTGGGTCGTACACAATGGGTCGTGCGCCCTCTTTTGTGCACGATATGTTCGATACACCACCGGTCGGTATTGATTGTGGTCAAAAATGTTCCCTGTGCCCCTTGGGGATGGGGTGAGTTTGTGGCAGCAGATAAGATTGCACCAAACCGGGCGCTTGTGTGGCAATCAATGCAGTTAATTGTAATGTTGCCTACAAAGGATCGAAAAAATAGGAACAATACTGCACCATACGGCACGATGCATGATGATCTTTTCAAGAAGGGTTTTAAGGTACAAAAGAAAGTGACCGGCTCGATCGAAAATAATTAATTGCCCCTTTTTTTTCGGCACAAGCGATGGAGACGCCTGGTGCTCTGTGCAGTTCATCGAGTAATGTCATCCACGTCATCGGTTGAAATTGATTGCGATTTAATGACACCCTCACTGGTGAAACCGAGTGCTCGAATATGAATGTCTTCTTCTTTGCACCAGTGTGAAGGATTAGCCGTGTGCCGTGTGTAGGCAATCCTGACGTCAATTTTGTATGCTGGTGTGTTGATGTTTCCTTTTTTTTCCTCTGTTGGTTAGTTTTATTCTTTCAACACGACACAAGCATTTTCACTTGTGTGTAAATGTGTGACGTGCTGGAACTTTTTCCCATTGACAACTGGGTCCGCTCAGGTTGTGATGTGGTGTTGGTAAGCCCGCCATCGTACACACAGTGTCACCGACGCATAAGGGATAGCAATTACTGGCCCACAGCGCTAGCACGTGTATGGGCTGTAAAAAGCGAGAGAACTCTTCTTGCTCCCACTGTGAGGTGAATGTTTTGTACTGCTATTGTACGTTTCTTACATTCTTCTTTCAATCCGAATATTTGGAAACATCTTCTGCTGGAGCTTCAACATTCCCGTACAATTGTAATGAGCATCTGTGTGTCGGTGTGTGTGTGTGTGTGTGTTTATTTGATGCCATTCGAGGAGTGTAATCCGAAGAGTAGATATCCAATTAATAAATTCATATCAATGACCTTGGACGAGGATGCTGAGTGGCGTCCTTACTCTCGCACGGTCACTCGCACATTTGGCTTCCGAGCCAATCCCTGACTGCGGCTCGGTAGGAAGGAGAAGGGGTTTCTCACTAGCGGAACCCATGGCCGCATGGACGCACGTACACAGGACCTAACCTTCTCGGACGCGCTCTTCGCACACCGTTGCCATGAGTGACTTGCGGGAGTCACGGGCACACCACAATCATGGCTACTCCTTGGCTTCTGCTTGTTGACGTCTTTGGGCGCTTGCCGATACGCTCCTTCTGCCGTCTGCTGACGTAGATACGTAGGGTTTGGGTTTGATTATTGCGTCCCCGATGCGAAGATATTGATTTTTTTATTTGCCTGCTGGTAGTGGCCACGGTTTGAAACTAAGGTGTTGATGCAGAAACGGAGAGATTGAGCGAGAGAGGGAAATGGTACGAAACAACCAAAACAATAGTTTGCCAGCACAGATCATTTGCTCTTCGGATGGGATGTTTTTTTTGTGTGCATCTTTTCGGAAGGGAATTACATGTGAACATTAGGGGAGAGTGAGAGATAACGAAAAAGAGAGAAGGTAACAGCTAGAGATGAGCAGGATTCTGCTACAGAAGAGAGAGAGAAATCGATTGCCGTAGGTTTTGGAAACAAAAGTGTTTACTACTGTTGACGGAAAAGCTTTACACAAGCTCAAGAAACCGGGCAACAAACCGATTCGAACAGCTAAACACTATTTGTTTAGTGCATGAATCAAAACGTTACGCAAAGTTCAGCAAAAAGAATCTCAACAATAAACACCGAAATCGCAGTCCCTGTCGGGCGATGCGGGAACTCACACCGTGGCGCTCTCGTATCGGCCGCCTCATTAGCCTCTCTTTCGGGAACGGGGGTTTGCTCCGAAATTACCAACCGTACGGTAACTCACCGGTACGGTAATTGATGAGCGCCGGTGCGTATAAGTTTGGCACTGGCACTGGTACTGGCACTTGTCCCGCTTGTCCGAAAAGCGACCGAAGCGAACGAGCGAGCGAGATTGAGCGTGCGGCAAACCGGGACCAGCCAAACCGTTTGCAGTGTATGTAAATTTTCCCGAGTCCACCCATTGGGGTTCAGTCCTTCGCTAGCCGCCGAACGTGCCAGTGTTTCGGAACGGAGCGGACAAAACCGATACCCAGTTTGTGGGGAACGCTTACCGAAAGCGACAGATAGGGATACGGTTCGTGCAGAAGTCCAAGCGGGACTGGTTATTGTGACGAACGGTGAACCGAACCAGTGCCATATTGAGGTGGTTCTTGCGGTGTTGGGTTGGGCGTGAAACAACAGTGAGTGTGTGAATTTTGTTTTTCCTTCTACCCAAACGGAAGCAGGATGAAAAAGTGGATTAGTTGGCGTGGTTAATAGTTGCAGTGCAAAGTGAGATTTAACGGCGTCGTTGACAAGGTGGTGAGATTGTGTTGCTGTACCACCAGGTCGGTCGAAAATATGGAATCACATGCCACGTTTGGTAGCGTGAGGAACTAACTTTCGGCAGGCGTATGACCGTGGCTGCATCCACGATTGCATCCCCGATCGTATCCAGCCTGCATGGATGCGCATACGTGTCTGCGATGTACGTGTGCGCCCGTGTGACAGTGTGTGGGCCCCCGGAATAGTGTGTGGCCCGTGTGCCTTTCGGGTGCCTACACCGTTTGAAGGAAAACAGCTTTGCACCGGAAATTATCGATTGCCGGAAGAATTGACCATTCACGCCGTTCCGCATCGTGTGCTGCTAGCGTAGGCCAAAAGTGCGCGCGCGAGAGAGAAAGACAGAATGTGATGCTAGTGGGAAGATACGAACAAGAGACCCCCCCCCGCTTTCCAAAAAAAAAACCATTCAAACACACACCCACACACACGCGCGTTCACACAAAAACACTCACCGATCCGCAAAAAGGGCACACACATGCACGGGCAAAAAAAAGCACCAGAAGAGAGCGAAACGCTGAGTTGGATTGTGTGCCCTCAGCTGGGAGAGTGTTGTGAGGACACATTTTGGAGCAGAGGAAGGATAGCAGAAGAAAAAAAAACAACGTGCGGAAAAACTGTGCGTGTTGGCTTTGATTTTGGATCAATTTTTGGTTGGTCAAACGTGAACAAAACGGTCGAAGAAACTTTGTTGACAGTGAAGTGCATGCAGTACGTACCGTGGCAAGCTATCTGGCGAATGTCCTTGGTGAAGGAGCCCGTGGCCGGAAGGAGTCACTGCGAAGGTCTGTTCGTCACATGACGCTCCGCCAGTACGCAAATAGTGAGATAGGCTTGCAACTCTTACAGCGCCTACAAGTATGCAATCGGTGTGCAGAAAATAGTACGCTAGCGTAAACGAAAACATCTCGATTCGCTGCTGCGTATCCGCGCATCCCGGGACGGTTTTGTGAGTAAATAACAATGGAAACAGTCGGACGGGGATGATGCTATTTTTAGCTACGCTCCCTACGCACCGCTTCACTCTCGTTCGGGGCTAATCCGTGCCGAATAAAAAGGGCTCCCGGTAAAAACCCGGTGGTATGTGCGTCGTTGAAAACTACGCTTGCTGCTACACCAGCGAAGACTTGCTGAGACTTGGGAGTGACCGTGGGTGCGTAAAAACAATCGTAGCTGTTTTTGTTATTGGAAAACCCGTTCTCGGTGGTGCGTACGATGACGTGCGGGCAGGCTGTAGTGATCGCAAAATACGCAATATAATTTAATCTAAAGAGAGCGCCAAAAACTCGCCAGCGAGCGAGCTTCCAAAGCCGTGTCTAGTGGTGTTGATGTTGTTTTGGAAAGACAAGGACCAGATCACCGAACGGAGCCGACAAAGCAGGGAGCGCGATACTGCGACAAATGATCGCAGTTGTGGTTGAGACCGGCCAAGAGACGGCCAGAGATTGTGTAGTTCGTTCGCCGTACGACCGGGCAGCGACGATAAAGCAGCAGCACCTTGCCGTACGCAGTTTGGGTGTGATTGGGCTTTTCGGCGTGTGCGTTGTACCTGTGTCGTCGGTGTATGCATCGGAAGTAAAAGGATGTTTGAACTCCGCTTTGTCGCGGTGAGTGCCGAACGAGCGCACTCAGCACCATCGACGCGGCATCGGTACGGTTCGGTTCGGCTGTCTAAAAATAAACTTCTCCCTTTCCGGGGTCGAGGATCTGCAGACACGCTGCCGGGGTGGTCGTAGACGCCGATGGCAGCAGGGGAAAACAGGAAGGAGAAAGCTCGAGAGAGTGAACGAGAGATCGATAGCGCCTGTTCGGTGGTGTTTGATATCACACCCTCCGGTACGAAAACAGCTACCGGAAAGCTTGAAGAACAAGACAATATTTCGCCCAATACCAATACCTGGAAATGTTGGAAACGTGTAACGTGCCATACTTTTGCGATTCTGAAATACCGACAGACGGTGCGTGTGAAGTAACGTTGGTTTATTGTGGAATAGAAGTTTGCAAATCAAACCCAGTGCACACACAATTCAAACCGGATGTAGTACAATTTTCCGAGCAAGATAAAGAAATCTGCATTGTGTGAAAAGTTGAAGTTTACTCATTGAGCGCAATCGAAAAACAATGTGGAGGATGTTATAATACAGCTTGTAGTGTGTTGTTGATCCGTTAAATGAACTTCCGATGCTTGACTTGTTTTCGTAGAGAGGCTACAGAGACCTGATAAAATGTGAGTGTTATAAAATGATTCAATTGTACTACCATTTCACACGCGAAATCCCACACACACTCCAACACAATAACATTAATCTACTCGTCGCGCTCTACATCAAGCTCATGAGATAAATTTAAGCTCGTTATTAGTGTGTTCCAGTTTCGTTTATTTAAGTGCTTGTTATCTTAATTGAATAATATAAAGTCGATTTTTCTTTGTGAGCGTTATCTATTTCCTGTTACTTAAAACTTCATTTTATTATATTGTATTCAGATTAGAGCACATAAAAATATCGATATGATATGGTTCCATCTTCTCAAAGTCCTTAGAAAGCCCTCCCATTGTATGCAACCGTATCACCTTGTTTCTGTAACTGGTCAGCTACAAAGTTGTCACTAAAACCGCATTTGCAAATGACACTGGTGCACCGAGCACGGACACAACGCGATTATTGATGAAAATTGGATTGCCCGTTATTTGTACTTTTTCGACCGATTTCACACCGTCTACCTACAACGGTCATTATTGGCTCGGTTGTGGAAAGCGCTCGATTGTAGAACGAACGAAAGCTCCAACCAACGAAGAAGATCTTCCGCAAGCCATAGCAGACGGGCCGAAGATTCTACCGTGCACCGTAATGATGTAAGTAAGAATCGTGCATGGCATTGTGTGGTGCCGCCAAGATCGGGCGAAAAGAAAACGCCACAGTGCAGTTTCACATGGCTTCGTTACAGCACTACACTGCCCTGTATACGATAATTTGTTATTTTTACACATCGGCCACGTGAGGTTGGTCGATTTTGTGTCACGGGGAAGATGGTGGTGAAGTCTAAGCAGTGAAGTGGTGGCGTCTTATCTGACCTACATCGGCTTCATTTCCCATGTCTCTCTAATGAACCTGGTAAGAAATTGCTTACCAATGTGCATAGCCAATAATGAGCTGATGAGATTATAGCTCAATGGAAGCTTTGGAACATTCTTACACGTTATTTTTGTTTGTTACATTAACAGGCTATTAAAGATACAAATGACATCTCGGTAACATAACTGGTTATAAATATACCATACGTTTGTACAAAATACCATGCGCCTCCATAATAAACTACAAACAACCGTGCGTCTCCATCATAATTAAAGGGAAGCAAAATTTAAATTGTTTCATTGACGAAAAAAAGGTCTTCTCCACCAACATACAATTGATTTCAATCTGAGTAAATTGAATAACAACGTACATTTTTGCAAGGAAAATGTTTTGTTCGTAAAATCGGCCCATAAATAGCGCTTACATACACAGCGCACCGAGTAGGCGAAAGCTTCGGCAAGCGATCCAAATCGGCAACCGACGGTGTTTATGAATGCATATTCAATTTCACGCCACTACCATTCGACAGTTTGCTGCCAAATTAATGATTTTCTGCCAATATCTATTACCATATCGGTTCGACTAGATTTTCGGCATGGTTCCGTCTTTACGTAGCGTTGTGGAATCGGATCGATGGTGCAGTGTGTTGCATTTGTTTTTCTTTTTTTGTTATTGTTCGAACCAATCGGTGTGGAATCTCCGGAGGATCCGGTTCGTAGGGTGGTTTTGGTGCAGCGAATTAGAATGTTTTCGAATCCAAATTAGTAGCAAAGTGTGCTGGCTGGAAATTGGATTTGGCTTTTAAATGTGCGGGGAAAATTGGTATAAAGAGTATTTGCTTAAGATTATCGAATAAGCTATCGATTTGATGGATTAGAAAAAAAATTGGAAGGCATAAACAATAATGCTTACAGTCCATCCACAAAGAAACGACCTATAACCAGTTATGTTACCGAGATGTCATTTGTATCTTTAATAGCCTGTTAATGTAACAAACAAAAATAAGAAAGTATTCCCAAAACCGATCGGGATATTTTTGTAGCAAACCATTTAGCAAAGTAATGCGCAAAACCGAAATTGTCTGACCCTGTGCAAATGGACGGTCAGCATTTGTGGGACCCTTTCGCCTAACTGGATAGCATTGGCCTCCGAAGGTGGCACGCAACAGTCTGCTGCTGAGGCTAATTTTATTTATTTTCCTCCAGCAGCAACTTGTTTTATTGCACTTAAGCACTGTGGAGCGGTGGAGCTACAGCCAAAGGTGTCAGTCAGCCAGCGCTGGCGGAGGTAGCGGCTGAGTTTATTTTTACATTTGATGTGTTGAACTATTTTTATCCGCGTTGAAACAGCGTCGTACGGCAAAGTGCTAAACCACCTTACGGTTTGATACGCCCGTTATGGAATGGGCGAGTGCGTGCCGTATGGTGTTTGTAGCTGTTGTGTTGTGCCCGTTCCCGTTTGCAGCCCGGTTCGGCAGCCCTAAGGCTTCTCCACCAATGCCGGCGCGGAGATCGGTCGTGACTTGCGACGTTTACGGTTGCTAAATATAGCTGGACCGTCGGTGTCCCTGGCGAATACAGAATCTTCTTCACTAATCCTTGCCCACCGTGACCTGACCTTCCGGGCGGATTGGTATTGAAAAAATTGCAAACACATAAACGGCAGATCGTTTATCGATGACCCAATTGTCGCTTTTCATTATCGCAGGGTGCGGGGTTGCGCTGGCAGAACCTCGCTGCTCCTTTTTTCACGATGCTTCCTATTTTCTGTATGCTTCACGGTGGGTAAAACTTTGGCCACATCGCACACCCTTTACAGCGGGCTCTAGTTCGTGCTTGGCATCATCTGCGATTCAGGGACTGTTTTTTTTTTTTTTTCTACAGAACGTCAAAGTTGTTCTTGCAGTTTTTTCCAACAAGTTCGTGGCTTGTGTGGCTTGTGTGCCTTGTTAATTCTAGACCCTGTTCTACCGCGCTGAAACAATGAATCACCGTTCAAGCAGCGATTGAAGAGCGCTGCTGGTGTGTGTAATTATACGAAAGGTGCATATGCTCTACACCGAATCGTTTCTATCGGTCGATCGGTTGGATGAAATCGAGCACCGACGGGCAACCGTATGACAAGCACAACTTCTGGGTTTGAGTGTGTATGTAGCCCAGAAGTGCCCTCAAATCGAGGCTGTTCTGCCGTGCCTCTTTCCAAGGTTTGTCAAGGTCCGGGATGGCATTGATGTAACAGCATGTGACTCTTGTGCGGAGAGCATCGCTTCAACTCTTGTGTAGCCTGTAGGCCTCTTGCTACAACAGCAACCCCGACCGCAGTAAGCTAACTGAGTGATGTACGTCACACGCTGCACTTAGCGAACGTCAAGTGGTTCCGGTAGCGAGCTAAGCAGTGCAGGGAAGTATTTTTGATTTCTGTGTTATTTCATGATTGACTGAGACTGTTTCGCCGTGGCGTACAGGATTCGTTGATGAATATATTTATAACTGATGTGCTGTTTCTGGGTGTACGTATGGTGTATTCTGATGAACAACCAGGCGTCTCCATTACGAGAGTTGATAATATAAAAACTTAATTTCGAACCCAAATGTCTCTTGCTGCTAGTTTCTCATAGACTTTCAAACTTCTTCCTTTGATTTCCGGGTTTTCATTGTGTTTAATTATAACATCAGAACATGATTCACGTCCCGCCATTAACATTCTATCAGAAACAAACATATTACCCTCAATGGATAAAAAGTTTCGATAAAAAGCTTCACGATTCGCCGACCTCGCTGTTTCCATCATATACCTTTCTTACTACCATCCCGATGTATTTTGCCATCACCATAATTGCTCTGCTTTACCTGTGAATGTGTTGTACACTGTGATGCGATTGGATTTGTGTCGTGTGTCCCTTTTCTTTATCTATCATACCCACTGTTAGCAAAATGTCTGTTTGTGATTAACAATCAGTTTGCGTACTACTACTACTACTACTACTACTACTACTACTACTACTACTACTACTACTACTACTACTACTACTACTACTACTACTACTACTACTACTACTACTACTACTACTACCTACCTATACTATATTTCTACTACTTCTTACTTCTGGCTATCGTATTGGAATGTTCTGTGCCTGTGTCTATCCTTCTTTCTCTGTATAATTATATGTATTTTTCTCGCACTTTCCCATTTTCCTTAACTACTTGTCTGTTTTCCTTTTTGTTTGTCTATCGATCTTCTTAACTACACCGATCATATTGATGAAACTTATCTATCTGTGCATTAATGTGAAAGTAAAAGGGTTCGTCGTCTGCTGCACGTGCATTGAGTGAGAAAATTGGAAGTTACAAAAGACAAAAACTGGAAATACAAGCTATAGGTTGATAATGTCTGTCTGAATCCTTTGTTATTGTTTGTGTTTTAGTTGGTATTTCGTCCACATTTGTTTGTTGTGTTTTTCCTCCTCGCTCTAGATCGTTTCTATCGGTTTCTGTCGAAGCTAGATACATTCGTCAGTAGTTGCAGACAGACATGCCGTCCATTGCACATATGATGTTACTTGTTTTACCAATGCACCGCTGATGTTGCGTTAGCAATCTCTAGCACTCAAATCAATACATTTCGGAGTATGTTTTGTTTGGATTTTCATAATTTAATTTGTTTCGTTCAATCATTGTTTTTTATTGCTATGATGTGTTACAAGCTGTGTGAAGCATTGGATCTCGTGTAAAGCTTCACAGTGTGTGTGGGTAATGATAGATTTATTGTCACAATTTATAACACGATACATAAAACCCTGCCGATTTGCGTCATTAAGCCAATGAGCTCCTTTTAGTTTACTTTTGAGTTACCTTGGAAATTAAGTTTACTGTTGACAAACAAGATGACGATGCGACACAACGTTCATCTTGAAGTCCCATTAACATTAACCTTAAGTTGTAGCCTTTTCGATTGTATTATGTGTATGTTTGTGGCAAGGATGCTTTGCACACGTGAACGTGAACGAAGCAGACGAAGTAGTTGATGAAGTTTTGCAAAAAAACAAAAAAAAAAAACAGAAGCAGTGTTGCTGAGGCGTTGTTCCGCTTTCGAACCCATTTCTCTTCCAGCCGGTCACCAAAGACAGTATTTCGATAATCACACACGACTGAACGCAAACCTTACCGACTATCGAGCAACAAAGCTGGACGTGCAGCAACGCAACAGTTACAATCGTACCAATCACAACCGATATCAATTACCGTCCCAGTCGACGCAGCATTCATCCCATCCCTATCACTACCAGCAGTCGGTGGATCCGCTCGGCCGGGACTACCATCAGCAGCAGCAGCCACTGCCGCAGGTGGTGGTCGGTGATAGCACTATTGCATCCACGGCCTACGATAGTATTAACCACCACCATCACCAGCCCCATCAGCATCATCCCACGCTCCATCACCCGTCGGGTGCGGCGGGGTCGGCGGCACCCAGCCCGGCCACCACCATACCGCAGGGCCTGCACGGTGGCAGCAGCGGGAGCAGCAGTAGCAGCCAGCACCATCCGTATCAGCAACAGCATCATCAACCACACCAACAGCAGCAGCAGCAGCATCAACATCATCATCAGCAGTGCAACAGTAGCAGCAGCGGTGGTTCCAGCCACAGTACCACGGGACATCATCCGGTGGCGCAGAATTCGCACACACGTTACGGGACGAGCCCGGCCGCGACCGAGCAGCCGGATCCGTACTGGGACGAACCGGCCGACAGTCGGCGGTTTACCGAGCGCAGAAAGAAGACGGTCCGGTTCGATGGGCAGGACTCGGACGATTGGTCCCGGTGGGAATCGGAACGACAGGGCAGCCAGGACTCGGCGACCAAAGATTCCGGCATTGACACGAGTAGCACGTTTACCAGTAGCGAAGACTCGAACCGTGGCGATGGCCCAAAGGTATAGTGCTACACACACACACACACATCTCACACATCACTACTACCCTCACACAAACACACACGTACACATCTACACGCCACTACCGCACAAACATCTTCCCATACACATTGAAGGACTGTTGGACTTGGACTTGGGGCGACTTGGGACTTGCACACGCTCGCCTAGCTAACAGACTTGACGCCATGACGGACGGAACAATCCACGACAAACGGGGCTCCCAACAACGCATCGAACATCAGGTGGTCTGTGGAGCAAACTGCGGCCGGTTCCGAAGATGCTGCGCCCGTCCCATAAAGCGCCGAAAAGTATGCAACGCGCTACGCACGGTTTCGCCGTACTAACTATTGCTTGTGTTTTATGGGTTTCGCAGCGAGGATCATCGCCGAGGATCAAAATAACAACCCATTACAGGAATGCACCGCTAGTAGACGAATAGTGTTTGGTGGTGATAGCACGTATTAGTGATTTAGCACAACGTTATAGCTAGCAAGGTTATCTGTGCGTGCAACTCAATTCTTTCTAGTGCGCAATTATTGTTTGGTTTCGCTGTTTCGTTTGCTGCTGCTCTTCTCGCTTTGCATGTTGATGTACGATCGGCTTTATTTCCTATGCATGAACTAATTCTGTACGATTATCGAACGTCACCTGTGACATGAAGGGGACAGTGGCGGATAGATTAAACGGGCGCAATCGAGTACAGTTAATGTACCAAATGGTGTACCCACACGTCGGCCTTCCTGTCACACGTCGTTGGCACATCAATGGGCATGCAACGCTTGCCTGATTTGCCCTTTCTTATTGCCCATTATGCTACCAGTGCATAATAGGGAAAGCAAAAAAAAAAGGGGCAAACCTGTAAATATGGCTGTCCATTAATGCTTTCATCGTATGCAAACCCTCAATATTGTGCCATTCTTCGTTCCAGCAAATTGCGAATGTTTTCATCTGCGCCGTGATCTCTATCTCACACAACTCTCTCTCTCTCTCTCACACCTACTGTCTATCGATCTCTCTCGTTCGCACATCTACGCTCATGTACACAATCGTCTTCCGCCTCTCTCTCTCTCTCTCTCTCTGTGCGTGTTTGTGTTTTATCTTTCTTTCTCTTCCTCTCCCAGCAAGCGGATCCGTCTGTCTGCTGTCACGCTCTCGCAGTCAGCAGTTCCCTATCTACTACGGCTTTCCAATGTCTATTTATACACCATTGTACGTATGTACATGCTCGATAGAGTACCGGTGTTGTTTGTGCCGCAGGGTAACATAAAAATCCATTTCTTTGGAAAATAGTAGTTCATTCTCATCACTTATCATCGCACCATCAAACCCATCCCATTCATCTTCGGCTCTGTTTCTCTGTCCCTCTCTCTCTGTGTGTGTGTAAAATTAGAGAATGGAAAACCAAATCGCTTAAAACATTCAACCTTCTTTACATTACGTAGGCCATTGTTTTTTTTTTTGTTTTGGTTCGGTGTAATAAGATTGATTAACAAATCACACAAAACACACCAATTTGCGTTCTGTACTGCACGCCCCGTCCCACCAACTATTCACGCTCGATCGATCGGAGAGCTAAATAGTCTGCCAATCGCTTCAGCCCATGTTATCCAGGTTCCTCTTCTGTTTCGTTGCCATTTTCCAATTCATGGTTTTCAATTCATCCGGTGTTTGTGACAAGTCGTTTTAGTCTCCATTTCTTCCGCAACCGGGCCATCCTTTTCGGGCATACATTATCCGGTGTTTCGTCCTTGACTCCGTTTTCTCGGCTCGGTGAAGCGAGCCTGGGTAATCCGGGCAGACGGAAGGCCCAGGATTTTACAGGAGGTGGAGGTTTTCCAGTTTTCCATCATGTGTGGTTTCATCGCTCGTTCTTTGTTTCATCGCTTATTGTCTGTGGCCGATTGACAGCCATCCGTTTTGTGTAGGTTGTGTGTTAGTTTCTTTTATCGAGCGAGATTCGTCATGATTGATTTCGGCCACCTCGTACGCCCCCGATGGCATCCGTTGGCTTCCGGGGGGGGAGGGGGGGCTTTTTTCCGTTGCATAATGTGATGTGTGTATTTGTAAGTTTGAGGTGTGGCTGAATGTTTTTGTTTCTCATTTGTTCTTCTTCGGTGTGCGAATGTTTTTAATAGCACTGTGAGGCGAACCTTACCGTTCTTTGGTGAAGAGCCGGCTCGTTTGTCACTCTCTAACCGCGCAGATTTAGTTTTGATTTGTTGCCATCAAATGTTTGCAATATCGCCTGAGAAGTAGTGCTTGCTGACGTTGACGTTCCGGACGAAAAGAACTAGTTTTAAGGAATCCTCGTCATATCTCCTAGTTTGCTCACCAAAAGCGTGGAACCTTCGGTTCGGTCACACAGCACCAAACCCACTCATTAGACCGCTCTTTTATGGGCTGCAAAAAACCGCAAAAAATCCCCGTCACATTCACATACCGACACACACATACTCCCACCAACACATATTGAATTACACAATTAGTAAGTTCGTGACCAGACGCGCACCGGCATATTGGGTCGCGGTTGAGTCCACGCAAAAAAATTGCAACTTCTCCATTTTACCTTCCAACCTTCATTGTTCCGTGCCGCCTGCACAGAATCCGGTAAGCTGGCAAGTAGTGTCATCGGCGGACGGGGGCCGCATGGTCGGTCGGCTGCTGCAGCGCAGACAGTTTGACGGCGAAGACGTGCTAGGGTTGAAGGTGCGCGGTGGCCAGGTGTTACCGAGCGATACCCGTGCAGCGCTCATCGAGCTGGAAAGTGCCCACATTAGGCCAGGTAATTATGCGCGAGTGTGTGGGACAATACACGCACGACTCCACGAGGGTGACTCCTGGTGTCGTAAGCGATCTGCAGATGGGCATACCGATCGGGAGGTTTCTTATTGTTTGTTATTGAAAGCTTCGGACAATGAAAAGCTTGCGATGTTACCTGTCTTCTTTCTCTAAACGCAACTTTTCTCTGCCATGTACGCTTACCGAATCGCGCTGCTAGCTTTAATATCCTGCCAGAAACAAACGAGATTCCGTTAACCGGAAACGACTTCATTTTCGGAGTCTTTATCCAAGGTTTACCCTTTTGTGTTGTTGTATTGTTTCGTTTTCTCTCATTCTGTTTTGCGAATTACCTTTTGCGTTGTTTTGTGTTCTTCATCGTCGTTGTGCGTTCAGTTCTTCAAGTTGCTTGCTGGCTTGGAAGCTGAATAAGCAAGCAATGCACATGTTCGCACCACCTTAATAACCTCCCGTTCCCGTTCAAACCTTCACACTTGCATCCGCCGATAGAAAATTACGACCGTCGCGATAAGCCGAGCGTGCTGGTGACTTCGCCAGGATCGCCGGATTTGCACAGCGTGCGTAACTACTCCAACTCCCGGTACAGCAACCGGCTAGCACCGGCCGGGACGGTATCGCAGGAGAACAGTGTCGGCGGCCGGGTACAGATCAAGCTTGGCTTCGAGCCGAGCTCGCTCCAGCTGATCGTCACTATCCTGTGCGCGAATGGGCTTGTCCCGCGTGGAAACGGTGCGGCCCGTAACCCGTACGTGAAGGTAAGCGTGTGTTCCGGTTGTTCGAACGTTTCTATTTACGGCTTTCTCTATCTGCTTTCCGGGTTTTGTTGGACTTATTTGTTTACGGGGTTACACTATGGGTCTGCTACACATACGAAACCAACATCGTTTACAGATCTGTCTGCTGCCGGATCGTAGTGAAAAATCGAAACGACGCACCAAGACGTTAGCCCTCACGAACGATCCTCGCTGGGGTCAAACGTTCGTGTATGAAGGCTTAAGAAGGGCCGACCTAAACAACCGTCTGTTTGAGGTAAGTTTGAATGCTCGAAGGGATTCGACGATAAAAGAGCTAACGGTTGCAATTTTTATTCCAGGTGACGGTGTGGGACTACGTCCGGTACGGTGCGAACGATTTTCTTGGCGAGGTTATAATCGATCTGTCTACGCACCCGCTGGACGATGAGGCGGAATGGTACATACTACAACCCCACCAGGACTCACTGCGAGATACTGTACGTATATTGCGAACTGGTATGCCGATCCTTGGGATCCGCGTCCGTTCGTTCTAACACACCGTTCTAACCCATTACCACTACTACTACTACTAGTTCTACTACCTCTACTTATCCCACTACGCGAATCTTTTACGTTTTGTTTGTTAGCTTCCATTTTGATTCTCCTCGTTATAACAACTTAATGCGACTTTAATATCTTATCAACGTGCAGTATGTGCTATTTGTTGGAAAAGAAAAACTGCTATAAAATTATTTTGCCATCAAAATACAAACAAAACACACATACACACACGTGGTACATGATTTGATTTTGGGTTTTCTTGTTGCCGTTTCTTGTTTATATTTTAGTGACAGTTGTTAACAACGATACTATTGTTTTGCGTTTAAATTCCTTCTCTTGTTTTAAGTTGTTTTTCTCTTTCTCTCTATTTATATCTTTAACTTTTTCTCTTTTTTCTTCGCTCTTTCCTGTTCTATTTCTTTTCCCCGCTCTGCTAGTTTGACTGCAGAGAAAAAGGGGATGTTTTTCTTTCAAAGTAATAACCAGTTGCTTTTAACCCTCATTAGCGAAAGCTTTGTTTTCAGAGCTGAAGTTTATTGTATCGTTTGTTGCAAATCAAAGCAAACCCAATACCGCTTTCTGCCAGATTTGTTTGACGTCTGTCATCATCGTAGACGCTTGCCATCCTTTCGGCTTCATTTCTTTCCGCGTTTCTCAGTACACATTGGATTAAATAAAATTTCGTTTTCATTTGTTAAAGTTGTCTATTTAAAGTCATAAAATCATTTACAACACCCGTCTTGAGTGAGTAATGTGATTGGAGAAACTGAAAATCGGATGGAAGGCATTGCGAATCGGGGAAGTAGTGTCACAAGGAGACATTTTTCCACGCGATGTTCGTTTATATTATGAGCTCGATTTAATTTGTGTTTAGTTTTAACTTCATTTCTATTTATGTTGCTTGTCATTTTCTTAACAACAGCAAATAACAGTTCAACTACATGTTGCACCTAACCTTAAATGCGGACATGTGTACAGAAATCACGACCTTTTAGCACAATGAAGCCTGCGCGCAACAGGCAACCACTGATTCTACCCGCGAATGTATTTTAAAAAGAGAAGCGAAGCGAACGAACAAATACAAAACCTAAACTAAACCAAAACCCCCAACCAAACCAAACCAAAAACCAATCAACCAAATCATTACATTTTTCACAAATATCTATTCGTAGTTGCGTAGAGACGATAAAGAACCTGGCAACGAATTGGATATGATATTGACCCCGACCGATCATTTATCGCCGCC
This sequence comes from Anopheles maculatus, assembly GCA_002091835.1. Lineage (NCBI taxonomy): Eukaryota > Metazoa > Arthropoda > Insecta > Diptera > Culicidae > Anopheles > Anopheles maculatus. The sequence continues at coordinate 184,385 of KZ062200.1, forward strand.
GAGTACGACCTCACGCTTGAGTGACTCTGATACGACATCCGAATGCGATATAGATGGTTTGATGACCGGACGTGACGGCGCTAGTGTATCATCCTTAGGCAGCTCATCTAGTCCTCCGCCAGAGGTAAACCGCATAACCTTCACAAAAACCGCTTCCCCTTCAGTACAGAACAAACCGAACCAAACCAATATGCCGTGCAATATGATATAATACCACCAGTACTGCCACTTGTATGCCACATCTTACCACCAAAAAGTAAACCGGGATACCAGTTCAGTTCAGTTCAGTAGCAAGCAGCAAACAGCACGTGTGCAATAATACAGTATGCATCAGAACATTCACAGCGAGATGCATGGGAGCTAAGAGGGATCATTGTTTATAGGAAGGTTTAATTGGTCGATCACTTTAGTGCAAAATTTTGAGGATCTTCCATTGGGTTTTTTTGTTTTCTTATCTCTACAAAATAACTTTTCTTTCGGCTTAGTTGATCCCTTTTTACTTTACCTGAGTGTGTTTTTAGTGAAATAAGTATCGTTTCAGTTGAATTCAGATTCCAATCAAGAGCCGTGCTACGTTTAGGTGTTTTCTAGGTACTTGCGTTATGCTTTACTGTCATTGATGTGTTTTTATTTATGTTTTCTTTTGTTTGATTTTCAGCAAAACGTTCGTACACGTGGTCGGAATGAATGTAACGTTACGAGAAGTTAAAGTTGATTTTCGTAGTCATGAATCGGGAACTTAAACATTGCAAACACGCTTCACGGCTGGTGTTGTAATTGAGAAATGAATATCGGGAACCTCAAGATTACATTAACCGCTGCTTACCGTGAGAGTATGAAGCGCCATACCCTTTATGGTAAACAGGGGCACGTTCTATGCTTGGCAAATTTATAGCTTCCTGGTTTTAGTTTTTCGAACCCCTGTTGGGAAACGAAGATTTCGTTAACTATAGGAATATACACACCTAGCTATTTACTGTTTTAGTAACCATTTTACGTTAGACCGTTACATGCCAATAGTTTTGTTTAAGTTTGATTTCGTTTGAGCAGTTTCTAACGTTCATTTCCTTACGCTATATCATCTTTATCTTTCACTTTCTCTCGCTCTCTCTATCTCTATCTCTTGTTAAGCTTTACTTTTTACTTCCTTCCGCTTGTTTCATTTTGATTACTTCTATATCTCTAGTACTCTACCGTTTTTTTACTACGTTTGTTACACATTTCTTGTTCTATTCTAACGACCTAGCTAACCTGCCCCAGAGCAGACTACTGCGTTTGGCTTTTGGTATTATAGTTTGGAAAGGGTAGGCCGATGTTTGGCCGGCTTCAGTACACCCTTCTTAGCTGGTTATATCGATGCTTGATGCTGACTCTGTTAGTTTTGTCACTTTAACGAAATATTTGTAGTTCAGTAGAGCTTCGTTATCGTAAGCGACGAGTAAACGAGTGACCGTTCTCATCGAACACTGGAGCTACGTCGGGGCGTGTGGGACCTTCCGTTACAAAACTCGTACAGCAAAACACACACACACATGACATAATCCTTCTCTCACACACCTATACATACATATAACAGGACAAGCTTGTCGTCAAGAATAAGACGGCTTGATAGTGACCATCTTACTACCCGTGTAGTTGTTCCACAGATCACAGACCATCCGAGCATAACAAACATCACTCTTTTTCAGTGCTATAAACATATACGCGATATCCACGTTCCAGTTATTCGTGCGGACATTACTAACTTCGATTTTGTTGTTTGTTTGTTTTTTTTTTCTCTTTTTCTTTCGTTTTCGAAATCTATTTCTCGTTTGAAATGTCGTTTGTGTGTTGTGGCGTGATGCGTCCTGGCAGGTCGATCTGCAGGACAGACGATCTAGAAGGGATATGTCCCCGCAAGGCAGGAAACGAGCAGCTGGCATGGTAGCGAAGGACTATCGCACAGTTTCTGGTGTTGGACAGGGATTTCACAACCAGATGAGTGCAGAGGTATGTACTTCGAGCGTGTGTCCGTGTGTGTTGACGTAGAAGAGTAACCACATCCGTCCGTTCTCCATCTAGGCAACGTCGGCGTACAGGCGCAACGGTACGATGGCGATGAATCAGCGAAGCCAATCGGCCGCACCGAGCGACAACTATCGGGACGATCGGCGGGACTCGTTATCGCCACAAGATGATAGATATACAGAATATCCAGTTCTTCCATTGCATCAGTATGCGCCAAGATTTCAATCACGATCAGCGACAGCGACACCAACCGGTTCACCGAAGAAACGACAATTACCACAAGTACCTCACATGTCACGGAATGCAGCAATACGGGAGCGGTTC